>QEOT01124164.1:4769-181223 GCA_003123785.1 Pterocarya stenoptera | reverse complement strand
AACTTGTGATTTATTTGGACAATAATTATTCACTTGCACAACACACTTTTAATATTTTATTTTTTGTTTAATTTTATTTTTATTTTCAATTAATTATTTATTTTAGTTTCTTCGTCTAATTTTATTTTATTTTCTTTGTCTAAGTTTTATATTTTCGTTTCTTTGATTATTATTTATTTTTTTTGCTTGTCTAAGTTTTATTTTACTTTATTTTATTTTATTTTATTTTATTTTTCAGGTTCTTCTAAACGACATGTAATTGTTCTTAACCGGAAAAACGACATGTCGTTTTTATCTGGGATTAAAAGCTTTCGTCTGCTAAACGACGTGCCGTTTTGTCTACAGACAAAAACGACACATCGTTTTCGTCGTCTTCAACCTCATGCTGGCCACCCAACTCCACAGCAGCACCTCCATTTCTCCAAACTGCTCAGCTGCACCTCCACTGGCCGCCAGCAACAACAGAAGAAGCCAGAGATCAAGTCTCCACTACCTAGTGAACCGCCTCTCCAAGTCCAGAAGCTACCTCCATCAGCAGCACCCACCATGCACGGCCATGCAAATCAGCCATCATCGAGAAGCCTCTGTTCTACCTCCTCGAAACAAAGCACCTCCACCTCGCTGCCAACGTTCATCCACAGCAATGCCCACGATGCACCACCATCTGAAATGCTCATGCGGACAGAAAGAAAGCTGGGAAGAGGAAAGAAGAAAAAAAAAAAAAAAAGAAAGAGAGACGGAGTGGCATGCGAGTTGAAGATAGAAGAAAAATAAAATAAAATGTCCAAGCTAGGACGCACTCTAGACAAAAACAAAGGACGAAAACTCATGCAGAACTTTTTCATTTGGACAGACACGAGGACACAAAGAAAGGCAACAGACGAAAAACAAATAGTCTGTTGCTTCCTTTTCGGTCTGGACGCACGCGAAGACTTGAAGGGATGCACTGCAAGAAAAGAAAAAGGCAGAGGACTTGTGGACAATGAATTGGAAAGAGTCAAAAATCCTTCTGCATGTGGGAAACAAGACAGACGCAAGGGCCAGCGACAAACAGAATATCTTTCTCAGTGGGGACGAGGTCACGGACACGGATACCAAACAGTACCGGTTTTCAATACTTTTGAAGCCTATATAAAGGCTTGTGAATGGACAGAACTGGGGGTCAAGAGTCAGAGTTAAAGGAGAGAAGAGTCAGTTAGTTTTTAGTTGGTTTTTATTCACTTGTTAGTTTCGTGTAAATCATTTATCAGTTCAAGACTCAAGTCACTTTTAATTTATAGCTCAGTAAACTTCATTTTTGTAACTCTTAAATTTCAATCTTAAGTTTGTTTAATGAGTAAATTTTCAATCTTCTTTGAGAAATATTGAGAGATCATTTTATTTCAGTACATATCAGTTTATTTTAATTGGAAGTTTAGATTTTTGGGTTGGAGAACGCAGTCTCCATTTCCAAACATCAAATTTATTCCTTACATTGGAAATTCAGATTTTTGGGTTGGAGAACGCAGTCTCCATTTCCAAACATCAAGTTTATTCCTTACAATTCCTGTCCTTACTTAATTTCAAATTTATGTCATTTAATTTACTCACACTTTTAATTTCCTACAAGTTAAATTCCTCGCACTTTTAATTTCCTGCAATTTAAATTACTGTCATTTAATTTTTCTGCACCTTTAATTTATGCAATTTACTTTTATGTCATTTAATTCTCTTGTTCCTTTAAATTTCAGTTATTTAATTTCTTGCAATCTTAATACTGTCTTGCATTTTAATTTCTTACTTTTCATCTCTCACTCAAAACTAACAAACATGAATCTAGTCCATGACGAGTAAATTTTCATTTCCATTACACTCCTACATTCATTGTACATATCATCATTTTAATTTTAATTTTCTCATTATAAATATTTTTATCATTTTTCACGAGTTTGATTTTTAAGCACTTTCCTTGAGGAGACGATCTAGTAATTTATTCCTAATTATTACGCGACACTCTCTTGCACTTGGGATAGCTTTTGTGCTGCTCATTTTTTAGTGAGTCATCTAACCTTCTTAATGTCAATCTCGACCTTCTTCTCCTGGACAGAACCCATGTCTTTGATGTTTAAAGTGTTGAGAAGGGTAATGCTAGAAATGGTCGACATGGGTTTCACCTTCAAATCATCCATCACCATGTATGTCACCACACCTCTAACATACCCTTTTTCAGAAATGGCCTACCTCACGGAAAAGTACGGGTTCAGTCTTTTGACTGCCGGACATTACTTATTGGGCAGCATCTTCTACTTACCTTCCCGTGAGGGTCAACAGGTGGGACCCGCCTTAGGGCCGCCCGGCTTGCCTCACGACGAAGTGAGGGTTCAATCTTTTGACAGCCTGATATTACTTATATCAGCATGATCTTCACCTATAAAATATTTATCAGCACGATCTTTATCTACAGAATATTTATCGCCTTCTACAAAATATTATTCGACGGGATCTTTTACAAAACATTATTCGGCCGAATCTTCTACAAAATAAAACATTATTCGACGGGATCTTCTACAAAATATTATTCGGCGGGATCTTTATTTACAAACTATTTATCAGCAGGATCTTCATCTACGAAATATTTATCAGCATGATCCCTATCTACTAAATATTATCGATGGAATCTCCATCAAATGAATCTTCACCAACAGAAGCTAACACTTTTACTATGCAGGAATGAGCAAATGAGAAGAAAAGTTAAGGAAAAGCGGCAGGACAAAGTAAACGGAAAGAAAAATGAGAGATAAAGGGCCTGGCGGGGTACAAAATAGGAGCGGCTAAGTAAAAGGCGACTAAAGAACAAGAGAGCAAAATAAATGCAGTTAAAGGGAATAGGAACGAAAGGAAAAAGATGGCCAAAGGAAGGGCATAAGTAGATGGGAAATGTGACCAAAAGAAATAGAAAATGAAAATGAGATTAAAGAAAATCAGAATGACAAAGCGACGACATAAAGGCTCGGTGGGGTAGAACCTCACCTAAGGACCGACCAACAGGAAAAAACAGACTATGAAATTCCCATCGGACAAGTCTAATAGGAATTGGCAGGATATTGTAAGTGAGTTTTTCCCCGACCCATAGAATGTCATAGGCCCAGGCATTGAGGGGGGACTCACTAGAAAATAAAGTATGAGAGAATGAGAGGTTCCATGGGAAAGCAATGCCAGCATAGGAAAATAGGATAAATGACATAAAGTAAGGTGTAAGGTGTTAGGAGAGAAAAGTATGTAAGTGACTTAAAGCAATTGAGTGGTAGAAGTTAAAAGGGGGGGAAACCTACGGATTTGGGACTTTTCTTTTTTGGACACATCTTTACTTTTGGGATGGGATCTTTTGACTTCTTTAGATTGGGAGACTTCTTCTTCATCCAGAGAGCCCCAAAAAGATATTCTTCTTCATAAAATAGATTTACAGCTTCCATTATACGGTAAGAAATGAGAGATTACAAGAGACTATAAACCAGCTTATTATAGTAGAATATCCCATCTTCGAACCCCGTGGACGTAGGCCTAGTGTCGAACCAAGTAAAATCTATGTGTTCATCTATTTATTTTCTGCATTTAAATATTTTTTATCGCCAAGGATGTACAAACCGACAACGTACACAGCCGCACCGGACCATTGCTGAGGGCTTACACACGTACCGATCAAGGCTCAGCTCTGAAGACCCGAGTTGCCGAAGCCTGACCCATGGACGTGCAAAATATGACATCAACAATATCAACTCAAAACGTTTGTGAAACTTGAAAACAAGCTTAGACAAATAAGGAGAGAATAAAACGAACGAAAAGAGAAGAGCGAAGAATAAAATGCAGAGAAAAAGAAGAAGAAATAGAAGCAGCACGGACGAATACGATGAGAGAATAAATAATGGAACAAAAAAATAGTAGAAGAAGGAGAATGGAGAAAAAGATGTAAAGAGGGTGTTTCCTTTCTTTAATTTGCTTTCTTTCCCTCTATAATTTTAAGACCAAAGGATGATAGTGATAGCCACTTCCCCCAGCTTCTAGACTCTAGAGCATTACTAAAGAAAGAATATTAATATTCTGTTGGGGTAAAAGGATTGAGAGCTTGAGAGAGTGAGATTGAAGAGATAGATTCAGGTTAGGTTTGGAAGTTTCTTTAAATATAAAATTATCATCTCATCTCATTATTATAATTTTTTTAAATTTTTATATAAAATATAATAAATAATTTTTTTTTAATTTTAATTCAACTTTTTCAAATCTTAAAATAATAATAATAATAATAAATAATATTTTATTTAATTTTTAACTTTCATTTCAAAATAAAATTCTCATCTCAACATCCAAATCTAACTTAAAGGCTCAAGAGCTTGAGAGAGAGAGGGGGAGAGAGAGAGAGGGGGGGAGGGAGGAACGGATTAAAGACTAATAATTTGTACAAATTTTAAATAGATAAAATCTTAAATAGATAAATTCTGCGTAGTTTTTTTTTATATAAAAGTGGATCTCATTTGAAGAAATATATTAAAATAAAAAGTATATTTTTTAGTAGAACTAATTTTTTTACAAAAAAAAAAAAAAAACTTATACAAATTTTATCTATTTAGAACTTATAATGTAGTTGCTCATTTATAAATACCATATATATATAACTGATCTTAAAAAATAATAAAGTATGTTTTCACATATCAAATAAAATGAAATGAGATAAGTTAAATATATATTTTTAATATTATTTTTATTTTAAGATTTAAAAAATTAAATTTTATTTTATTTTATGTAAAAATTTAAAAAAATTATAATTATTATATTTAATAAGATAAAATAAATTGAGAAAAGGAATGGAAATAGACGAAGCCAAGGTCTAAAAGTAATCCGAGATGTCGACAGCTTTACCGATAAGAATTGGGCTACCTTTAAAAAAGTTACAAACAGACAGCTTGAGTAAAACAGGAAAAAGCAAAGCTGTTTGTTGATTAGAGATAAAAAGTAAAACAAGTTGTACGTTATATATTGGACTTGAACTAATTATTGATAAAAAAATTTATTTTTTAAAATTTTTTATAAAAAATTATATTCATCTCAATATATTTTAATACATATTTTAATATATTTATATTTAAATATAATTTATTGATATCTATAAAATATTACTATATATAAATCAATTCAATTAATTAGTACCGCATCTTTGGGACGTTCGCAGCTAATAAAATATAACGACTTTTAATAATTAGATCACTTATTAAAAACTAATGACTAGACCTAAGCCATAAACTTTCCTTTTTATAATTTTAATTATTGGGCTTCTCTATAAATTAATTATAAATAAGAACTTTTACATTTTTTTCTATTTTAAATTTTTAACTAATCGAAGGGAAATATGAAGGGAAAAAAACTTAAACGTGTCAAACATTAATTAGTTGTGAATAGTATTTTAATTTTTCCCACAATTGCGTGCATTTTCTTGTTAATTATAAATTTGATCTGTTTGGATTTAACGTTTACGTAATCGTGAGAACATGTGATCACATTTTACGTAATTGAGGTTTTCTTCTTTGTGTCAACTAAATTATTTTTCAATATTGCATGGGCGCTTTTGAATTAGTTTTATTATTTTGTTTCTAATTATTATGAATTTAAAGTTGACAAAAGACGTAATTACCATCCGTTTTGAATTGTAAATTGTTTTTAGCATGTAAGATGAAAAAAATTGGTAAAAAATTAAATGACCATTTAATCATAATTCAGTTATTAGAAAATAGTTCTTTTAAAGATTTGCATTAGATATTAATCTTATTTCTAATTGAAAAATATTCTAACCACAAAAAGATTAGATAAAAATAATTTTCTGTGACTTTACGTGATTCTGTAAATTATAAAATTATTTTTATTATAAAATAAATCTAATAGATCAATGAATTCACGTCAATTTATAAAATTATTTTATTTACTAATTTCTTTACTCTTCTCATTGATGTTTCGTTCTTGGATACGGCCAGAGTGAGAAGTTGAATAAAAAGTACTTAGAATGTGCAATTTCTTGACCGTTTAAGTGAGCTTCGATCGATCATCCTAATATTTTTAAAGAATTATTTTCGAAGATAGAAGAAACGAAAAAGAATTACCAGAATGATTAATCATAAGGAGACTCAAAGGAAATATATAGCTCTGATCTTTACTAAAACCCAGATCTAGATACATACACACAGCTCAGAAATAAACCCCAGATCTAGTTTCATACACAACCGAGAAATTCTCCTTTAAATGGTTGAAGAATTTCCCTTGCAAAATACTTTTACACACATATGACATACCCATGCATACTAAATAGTCATGTTTCTTCGGATTGGCTTGAAAGATTACTCCCTGTGCCCAAGGAAAACGTCTGTCAGGACTGCGGTGGAGTAGAGTGAAACCTTTATGAGCTCCAAGCCCTAGAATGCATGCAGCACAAACTCAAAATCACATATGACAGTAGAAAACGTATAAGAAAAACAACTTTTTCTTCTCGGAAAAGAAAGAAAGAAGAAGATCTAACCTTCTTAATGTCAATCTCGACCTTCTTCTCCTGGACAGAACCCATGTCTTTGATGTTTAAAGTGTTGAGAAGGGTAATGCTAGAAATGGTCGACATGGGTTTCACCGTCAAATCATCCATAACCATGTATGTCACCACACCTCTAACATACCCTTTCTCAGTATTGTTTTGAGCTTCACCACCGTAGTAGTAGTGGGACTGAGCGACGTTATCTTGATCAGGTGAAACGAAATTTTGCAGCAATGGAGGGGTAAGAGTTGAAGATTGGAATGCTGGTTTAGGGTTCAAGAGAGAACCCTTGGTTTGGTTTGGAAGAAGATAGGAGGTGTCAAGGTTTTGGATGCTCTCATGGACTCTGCCCAGGGACCCTGACCCAGCTGCCAAGTCATTATCCCGAAGAAGTCCGATGATGGAACCGAGAGGTACCTGTAGAAGTCCGAAGAGGAAGTCCACGAATTCCTTTCCGGTCTCTGCAAACACCACCTTGTTTGAGCTTTTGTCTACGAGGAGCTTCAAGCTAACTGTCGTCTCGCTGCTGCAGGGATTTGTGGCCATCTTTGTCTCTGCATCAATTTGATGGGAGCCATGGACTCTATATATTGAAGAAAAATGAGAGAGGGAGAGTACGGAGACAAGTTAAAAAAAACCAAATGTTGTCCGAATTTAGAGTGTGATACACGCCTAGTTGTGAAGTTGTTTCTTATGTATTTTATTATCTAAAATATTATAACGACGATAAAACTTATTTCAACTCATTTTATAAATGTATTTTTTTTTTTTATGTGAGGTTCACATATTTAACTAAAACTTAAAATATTTTTTGCAATTAAAAATATAATGCATTTGTAAAAACGTCACTTCCAACTCTTCGACAAAAAATCAATACAATTATAACAGAATCGCCAAAAAAAAAAAAGAAGAAGCAGAAAATAGAAGTTTAAATTAATAAAAATAAATAAACTTAATTATTTATATTATATTCGTAATAATATAAGAAATTAAATAATCAATCTTGATTTTTCATTAATAGTTAAATAAATTCAACTATCTATAATATAGACTAATTATTTGATTTATCTGTACCGAAGAATAAAGAAGGAAAAAAAAAAAACCAGTTTTGTTAAGACTGTTCTGATATCATAATCAGAATAATTCACTTTCTTTTATCAACATGAAGGCTTTGCAGTACACACGAAAAACCCTTATCGATTAAAGTGGGGCTAACGCTTCCCTTTATTTTGATTTTGTTAAACATAAGGAACGAATCTAGAAGCTTGCAAGTCTCTTCAACTTATCTCATCTTTATTATTATAATTTTTTTAGATTCACACAAAAAATATAATAATATATTTTTTTTTAAATCCCAAAAATATCTTTTCAAATTTTTATACCGAAATATAATAAACAATTCAATTTTTTCAAATCTCAAAAGAATCTTTTCAAATTCCCACATAAAATATAATAATAGATTCAATTTTTTCAAATCTTGAAATAATAATAATATTAAAAAATATTATTCTAAAAATATTATTTTTTACTATTTACAAACCATCTCAACTAATCTCTGAATCCAAACCGCTCCTAAACAAATTCACTGCACAACATAATGATTTCGTCGCAAAAAGTCATTTTTCTGCCGCCAAAGTCTTTGACTCTTTTGTGGTGACAAGTTCTCGTCGCAGCCCACTTGAAATAATTGGCCATAAAAAGTCTTTTTTGCCGTGAAATGTCGCCTGGTCAGAAAAGCTTACTTTCTGCAGCGAAATGTAAGTTGCGGCAAAAGATATATGGCCATATTTCTTGAAGTGAAACAAAAACCCATTGATTATAAATATGCACAAGAACCACAACCCCCCCCCTCCCAAAAAAACAAAAAGAAAAAGGTTTTCAGAATAAAAATTAATCAGAAATGTGGGCTTTACAAATAACATTGGGCCTCCTAGAAAATTAAGAAAATAAAAGTTTCTTTATAAATAAAAAGTAAAGCAATCACACAAAAAGGTATACGTGGAGGTACTTCAAATTTATTGTAAGCATCTTCCAAAGGCCTCGTTTAATTATACACAGACAAAATGTTATTGAGATAATTTATGAATAATAGTGAAATAGTTTAAGTTAAAATGAGATGAATTGAAATAAAAGTTGAATAAAATATTATTAAAATATTATTTTTTTAATATTATTATTTTTGAATTTAAAAAAATTAAATTGTTTATTATATTTTATGTAAAAATTTGAGAAAGTTGTAATTATTAGATTGGATAAAGTGAGTTGAGTTGAGTTGGAAAGACTTTTATATCCAAACTGGGCCTAATGATGTTTTATTGGGTTATGGAAAATGAGAGAAAATTATTTTAATAAAAATATTATAAAATTAAAATATTGTTATAATATAATTTTTTAATATAATTATATTTTAAGATTGGGAAAAATTAAATTATTTTTTATGTTTTGCTTGAAAGTTTGAAAAAATTGTAATAATTATATGAAAAAATTGAAAATTCGAAATTGACATGTATTTTTTAAAAAAAAAAAAACTACTTTGCCCACTCAATTTGCCTCCTCATTTTGACACCTCATGTATTTTAATTTTTTTACTTTTTATTTTTTATTTTTACTTTATAATTAAGGAAGTGACTATTAATGTATTGATTTTTTTTATAATTTTAAAAATATTTTTAAATGATAAAAAAATATGAATACAAAAATTGAAAACAAATGAAAAAGAAATTTTGACCTAGTGATCACTTGGAGCATACTACTCTAGGCGGTAGAGTAATACCGTTCTTATTTTTTAATTGTGTTTAAATGTTGAAATGAAATTAGATAAAATGGAATAGAATGCGATAGATTGAGATCATCTGTAAAACCAAACAAAGCCTTAATATAAGATCAAAAGTAGTGTTCTTTGTTATTCTTTTAAAATTTAAAAATATTTTCTATTTAAATAATATTTAAAAATTTTAATATTTAACCACTTAAATTTTTGAAAGAAAATAAAATAAAAAACTTTGGCGTCCCCCAAGATTCATCATTAGCTTAGCTTGGAGCCCTGTAGTTGTAGATAATCCTATTGACATACTGTCTTTTTGTTTTCTTTTCCGTCACAGATATTAATGTTAGAACCTGCGATCTTATCTTCGGGATCTTTGTTCGCAAGTGTTCAATTTTTTTTTCGTCTATGCGTTTTTAATTATAGGCCAGGTTATAATTTTTATATATAGATTATAAAATATTTTCAAAGTAATAGTAGTGTGAAGGGATAAAAATAAGAGAAATTATATATTCAGTCGCTCGGGGTAAACGCCGTGTAAGCGGCTGACGTAGATTCATTTAATCGAAACGCACCGTTTCAATTCCAGAAATTTCTCTCAAATTTTTTTCCTCATCGAAACTCACCGTTCTGTTTCGATTCCACAGCCTTCTCTCAAAAATTTTTTCCTTCCTCATTTCCTCCCTCTGTGTTTCCTCTCCTCAGTTTAGAACTCCCTCTCCCAATCCTTCCACGATTACCCTTCTGTCGAAGACGGCGATTTCATCCCCTCGAAGCCGCCGCCTTCCCTCCCTCAATGTCCTGATGGTTCTCTAAGACCCACACTAGGCCGCCCTTAGTTTCGTCTTTCCTTAGTTTCTACTCCCGCAACGCATCGTCTTCGGTGAGGGAGGAGCAAGGAAGAAGAAGAAGAAGAAGAAGAAGAATGGCAGATGTTAATGATGTCGGATTGACGGATACATTGCCGCCGTTTCTGAGGAAGCTTTATGCCATGGTGGACAAGTCGGAGACCGACTCGGTGGTTTCCTGGAGCGACGGCAACAACAGTTTTGTGGTCTGGAACCAGCATGAGTTCGCTGCCAAGCTTCTGCCCAAGCACAAGAACTTGGCCAGCTTCATCAAGCAGTTGAACACTTACGTCGGTTATCTTTATCTTTTTTGTTCTGACTTCTTTCTTTAACTATCTGGATTAATTTGAGAATTTTTAGCTGTGTTTTGTGGTTGGAAATTCTACTAAATAATGTAACACTATCGGACTAGTCTTCTTCGGTTGACCAATCTATTACCAATGTCTTGTACTGTTTGTATGATTTCTTATTGACCAAATTCAGTGTTCTGTAGGTTGTAGCTATATTTCATCAACATAATTATTTGAACTGAAGATACTTGTCCCAAAAAAAAAAAGACAAGTTGTTGGCAATCATTTAGGAAGAAGATAACATCAAGGTTTTCGTCAACCATCTAGGAAGGGCAAAATCAACTTCATCTATACCTTTAAGAAAGAGAGTACAAAGGCTGTATGTTTTACTTCTTTTTGTGCAAGTAAAAAATCAAGGTTTTTAAAATCGCCGACAGTTTAAGTTCCTCGCTTGATTATAAATGTGTCAATATGATGAAATTTCTCTCCAATTAATTACAACCCACATAATTACTACACGAGCACAACCACTACTACACTACTGTTGCAGAATCTAACCTTTTGTGTTTCTTTGCACCCTGTTCTTCCCTTCCAATTTTCGGTTTTTTTTTTTTTTTTTTAAATCGAAACCTACAACCTCTGTATTCATATTCATCATCAGTTTTCAATACATGACATATCCTATAAAATATAACTATCGTAGCTCTTAGGGCCATCTTCTATCCACACTTTTTCTCCATTTACAGTATAAGCAAGTTTTGCTAAAAATTAGGTACATTATTTCCTTCCTTATACGTGTGTCTAACTGTCCACAAGGGTCTATTTCTTCCTAAAGAGAAAACCTTCCCACAGGATCATCCGCTATTCTTCCATCAACGGCATCGAATGGAGACATGCCATTCTGGTCTTCAATTTTGTTTTCTCCCATTCTGGTCTTGCCTTACAAGCAAGGGTTGCTTGGGTGCCTAGGGTTTAGTTCAAAGGGTTATGAAGCCATGAACGGATTCGCCAGAGCTTTAAACCCAGTTTCTGTTTCCTGCAGGTAAATATCTCTGTTGGGGGGTGAAGAAAAATTGTACCAATTTTTTTTTTTTTTTCAGGGAGATTTTTCTATTTTTCCTCTTCTTCCTGATGGGTTTTCAGGTTTAATTGGCTTGAAAATAGATTACTTCCCTTCTTCTCTCTCTCCCAGTACCAAGATCTCCCTTGACGCGAACTGGCACAGAAATGGAGAATAACTTGAAAATCGATTAAGGATGTGAGAATGATGGTGATTTCAGGAGGAAAATATGTTGCTTTCAGAAGAGATTGGAGAACACGAATGTTTTTTTTTTTTTAATTTCTATTGGTCTTTCAATCTCGTTTGGTTCATTTATTTTTTCTTGTACTTGTTTTTCATATTCTCTTTTGGGCTGCAGGATTCTCTGGAGATCAGATGGTGACGATTGAGGATAGGTGTTTGGACAAGTTCTACTGCAATGGTAATGGGTTCTTGAGGAGGGAGGGAGATAGCGATGAGAGAGCTGCAAATAGATCTTAGGGAGGGGCAATTTTGTGATTAAGATCCTGTGTGACGAGTGCACCATCTTTTTATGGAACTGTCTTACGTGTCAATTTTTTATTGGGTGCCGATAGACTCTAAATATAGGCAATGCCGGTCCAAAGAAGCTCTCTTTGCTAAAACCCCTCTAATATTATCAACCAATTGGCCGTTCCATTTGCAATTATCTTCTTCACTACAAACTAATTTAATAATCCCCAAGGCAATCCCTTCAAAAACTGCTTCACCTATATTGAGTTCCACACAAAGCGTTAGAGCTCCCAAGAGAGCAATGGATTCTGCTATAGTAGCGGAGCCAATATCTGAGTTTGACAAATACAAGGAAACCAACACTTTCCCCTCTGAATCACGCATGACCACCCTTGCACCCATCTTCCAATTTCTGTTAGTTCTAATGCGCTCATTATCCGCATATAAGGTGGCATTTTCATAGTGTCTGCTATCACCTTGCAAAGATATGTCTTCTTCTTCCTTATTTATTTTTATTTTTATTTTATTGTCATGCTTTGGCCAAACTTAATACCACATTCCATTAACTCCATGAGCTACATGCTCGACCAATCTATAACTTTTCTCTTGTTTTTATTATATTGAGGTTAATAAAAAAATTGTTATTTTCTATTTTGATTTGCTCATTTTAGGACATTTTTCTTTCGAATCATTCATTCACAGGGTTAAAATTCACCTCCATCTTTGCACTTATCAAATATTTCCAACAAATGCATGCACCATGACGCCAACCCTTCCACACTTGAAGATCCAGGTCAGCTGCTAACGGACTCAACCACTTGAAGCTCGAGTGAAGACCACAAATTGCTGAAAACCACACCAGTTCCAAAATGAGCACCAAATTGATGTCCATTGCTGGCCGAAGACCACAACACAAGAGAAGCACCAACAGAAAAGCAAGTGGGAACCAGAGTCGGAGAGAATCGAAACTGCACTCAACTCGCCGTCAGTTTCTACCCGAAGAATCGAAGACCACATATCGCCAAAGGAAACCAAAGTCGAAGTCCACAAATCGCAAGACGTGCAAGAGAAGGAAGCAGGAACCGGAACTCTGTTTTTCATTTTTTTTTTTTTAATAAAAGCTTACGTGGCAGCCCACTGTGTGGGGATTGCACATAGCAAGAGTGTAAAAATATTTTTTTTTTTGTTTTTTCGTTGTGGTCTAGACTTAGAGAATATGGAAAATAAATAAAATAATGTTATTTTGTCATTTTCATTTTATCTTTTCATTTTAATCGTTCATGTATTTATTTTTTTTTTTTAATTTTTTTACATATTGAATAAGAAAATCACTATTAGCATATTGCTATTTTTTTTGTTTTCTAAAAAAGTTTAAAGATGTTAAATAAATATAAAAATAAAAAAATAGAAATGATGGATTTTGCCACTTAAAGGCAGCCTAGCATTACCCAAATAAATAAATGTTTAGCTAAAACAACACTTCGGATTATTTCCCAGGCTTGGGTTATCAAGGAAGTGGACGAGGCTCCTAAGAGGAAAAATGGGCCATTGAGATCATGGGCCTAACTAAAGATCAATAACAAACCAAAACCTGAGCCCATAACCCGATAAAGATGTTTTCTATTTCAACAATGCTACATACAACCGCCGGATTACCACCGTTGGGTAACCGGCTGACGTGGCCTAATGCCACGTCAACTGTTACATTTAAAAAAAAAAACCAACAAAACGCGAGGGAAGACTCGGATTTTCATTTGAATCTACCAATCACGTTTGCTCTGCGTCGACTCGTCCTTGGGTCTCCCGTGTGTGACTATAGCTTCGTTTCCTCAGATTTCAGAACAAACGGAAGGAGGGAGGGAAAATCAGATTTTAGAAGAGGAGATCGCGTGCGCGTCCGGGTCTGGACTGAAGATCTGTTTTGCCGTCGTCGTCTTCGGGTCAGGTGGTGCTTTGCGTCGTCTTGGTGTGGGTGTCTCCTCCAGTGTCTTCTCTAGTGTCTCCTCCATCTCCGTTGGTGTCTCCATGAACAAGTGGTAGATCTTCTGCTTCAAATTTTTTAGCTCAGTTCTTTTTGTCTTAGAATGGTAGATCTCGTCCATCTAGTTTCAAGTTTGTCTTAGAATGTATTTATTTGTGTGTAAACTGTAAAGAGGAAATTTGGGTTAACTTAACTGTGAGCAAAAAAAATCACGCTTACCGCTAGAAGATTGGGTTAACTATTTCTCGTCTGGATGCTTATAAATAAACAACTATATTTCATCGGGATGCTTGGAATAAACTAGATTCCATCAGCAGAAGTGTTTGAACAGTCAGAGATAAGATTCTATCCTTTAGTTGTTTAGATTTTATCTGTTAGACATTCTGCTTTTTTTCCTTCTCTTGGGTTATGTTTCAAAATAGTATCATATATTGTCCATATTTCATTGCACACGGTTACTGAAATAGATATGTAGTTTGTTGCAAACTAGCTGACATTTTTGGTGTTTATTACTTAGATCTCTATCCACCTTGCTTATGGTGATTATTTCTCTTATATGCAGCCTCCACGGGCTAAGCATTGTCATGACTGCGACAAATGCGTTCTTCAGTTTGATCATCATTGTGCTTGGCTTGGAACCTGCATTGGCCACGACAATCATTGTCGATTTTGGCACAATAACAGAGCTTACCACTAGAAGATTGGGGATTTTGTCATGAAGTGATGCAACTAAGCGTTTGATTTGTGTACAAATTCTTACTCAGGCTCATCAATTGCAGTCAATTTCATTCTCTCATATGATGTTGATATATAATAAAGGATCCAAGCTAACAAAGGTTACTCTGGAAAGGATTATGGAATTTTAAAATTGTGTTGTTTATGTATTATAGTTGGTATTGTACTTATCTCTCTTTTTACTTTCCTTGTTTGTGTATTTTATTTTGCTTGATGGGGTTGATAACAGAGGTATACACAAACTTTTTTGACAATATAAGGTGTGATTTGTTTGACTTTTCTTTATATTTTCTTACTAATCTTATATTGGTAACTTGGAGATTTTGTTTCACTCTATAACAGAGCTTACCACTAGAAGATTGGGGATTTGTCATGAAGTGATGCAACTAAAGTCAAATATTTGTACTGGGGCTATTTGAGTAAAGGTAAAAACTGAGCTCACACCAAAGTCATGCTGATGGTCACCCAATGTTTCTTGGCATTTATTATCAATCATCTTTGTGGTGTTGGCATTACACAAAATAAATGAAGAAAAAGCAAAGAAAGACTTACTGCTGATCTCCACATATACAGCAAGCCAAGAAAAAGGGACTGATCCAAACAGAAAATATCGGACTAGTGTTAGAAGTTATTTGCTATGTGATTTCGGACAGTATAAACAGATTTCAGATTGTGTACAAATATTATGTCAATGTATCAAAGTATTTAGATTTTAGATTGTGTACAAATATTATGTCAATGTCAATATTGTGTACAGATTTCAGATTTTGGAAGTTATTTACTATTTACGTCAATTATCATTGCACAAAATCATATCATTACACAAACTCAAATTTTAATTGTGTAAAGCTGCTAGCTCCAACATCATATTTCCACATAAAATTTCTCATACCATCCAAAAATAACTACAAATAAAAATCTCTTCAACTAAAAATACAAATAATTGTCCAATATAATATAGCCATGGGTTCCAATGCACTTCAGTTTCGGGCTCTTGAGCTTTTCTATCCTCAAACTCTGATGCCAACGAAACAGGATTATCTTTGACAGCATCTGACACATGCACATGCTACACATGGAAATTTAGTTCAAATGCAGTCATTGCACCAAGTTAGAGGACATAATTAAGTGGGATGAAATATTTTTCCTATGAGTGGGAAGCTATACAAAAATTACTAACCAAAGATATAAGGAATATATCCACCTAAAGGATAAGGCACAGAATCAGCAGAAATTATTTCCACCCTTTATCATTTTTCAAAACTAAACGAATTGTTTGATAAAAAAGAGCTACATTACTTGTATGTATATGTAAGTCAATTTTATTAAAAGGAAAAAGGGGTGCCTCACTTGTATACAAGAGATATGACTAGAAAGAATAAGAAAAACCAAAATACAAAAATGCGGGCCTCCCTTTTAATTTAGGGAGTGCAAAAGCTATACAAATAAAACACCACAATCTCTGTAGAATGCTAACAGTAACTGGTAGGTTCGTACAAGCAGTAATGATCACTTGGTCATCTCATCAGTCCGAATTCATTCCTAAAATTCATCTGATTTACTCTTTACATGTGAGTCTAAGGATGTAAAATAATGTTTTCAACGTGGACGATAGCAGCAAACATATATCATGGAGTTATTTTCTCATCTTTGCAATATTGCATGTAAGGTCAACCATATACATAAATACATATATATATATATATATATCTGGACCATTGAATTTTGTTGCACATAAAGAAACATTTAACCAAAGATGATGGGGCGAATTGAGGACCAAGTTAAGCGGTACCAAGTTACTGCCTGCTAGAGTTGGAATACTACAAAACATGTGGGAGACGAGAAAATGAAAGAAATTTAATTTAAGCTTTCAACTGTTTTGCAAAGCAGTTTGTTCTGCTCTTTTTCTGTATAAGGATAGTGATCAACAAGATTGAAATCTGGTTTGCAACCCACATAATTGGGTGTTTGAAAGTTTTTATGAAAGTAACTTACCCACAATTGAAATTCCTTATACAGATGGAATTCCTAGCCCCTTCCCCTTTTCACCCCACACGAACTACAGAGTATCATTGAGAAAAATGTGAGAAAATGTTCTCTCTCTCTCTCTCTCTCTCTCTCTCTCTCTCTCTCTCTCTCTTTTATCACAGTTAAGCTAACTCAAATTTTCTCTTTACAGTTTACACACAAATAAATACATTCTAAGACAAACTTAAAACTAGATGGACGAGATCTACCATTCTAAGACAAAAAGAACTAAGCTCAAAAGTTCGAAGCAGAAGATCTACCACTTGTTCACATAGACACCCACAGAGACATTCTAACTCGGTTGCAGCTATGGGCTCTGTTCCGAGCTCGAGTCAAAAAAATAAATAAACGAGTGGGCTGGTTCTCAGACCAGCGGGTTCTCTGGCCATTTGCCCAGTGCCCAAACCCAACGTCCAAAAATTAGGGATGAAGGGGAAAGGGCTAGGTTAGGGTTAGGGTTTCGGGATGGGTATTGGCGAGGAGGAGAAGATTCGGTGAAGGGGGGAAATAAGGCTTCATGGGTTGAAGAGGAAACAAACTTGCGAAACTTAAGGAGAGGAAAATAGATCTTGATGAGGAAACTCAGAGGATCAGAGGAGACGCGGAGATGGAGAAGATCAAAGGAAGAAGGAGAAGGGGAAGGGTTCGTGGGAGATCAGAAGGGCTACGGGGAGAAGGAGAAATTCCAAACTGAAACGCGTCGGTGCTAGGTTCGAATGAAACGAACCGTTTCATTAACCCGCCACGTAGGACACGGTTACACACCGGTTGCTTAAGCCGGTTGCATTTAGCATTTTTGTTTCTATTTATCTGATTGAATTGGATGATTTAATTTTAGAAAAATTTTTCTCATCAGTCACTATTCATTATTCTACACCCTACAACTTATAAAAAAACACCCCTACAAACTATAAAAACACCCTCACATCCTATAAAAAAATTATAGGTGCGAGGTGTGTGATGTAAACAGTGGCTGATTTGTAACAAAAGTCTTAACTTTAAGCGATAGTGCTACTATGCCACCCAAGTTTGCCCATTTGGTGTGCCCGTAGTACAAATTGTACTTTTTCTTCTTTTTTTTCTTTTGCTTTTAAATATTTTTAAAATATCTTTAAACAATTTTTTAAAAAAATCAATACACTAATAATCTCTTACTTAACCATTAAGTAAAAAAATAAAATAAAATACATAACCGTCAAATTGAAAAGGCAAACTTAAGCAGCATGGTATCATTTTCTAATTCTAAAAGAATTTTGCTACTCATCATCCACACTAACCACATACCATACTTATTTTTAGTTTTTTTTAAATTGTTTTTGGTTTTATTCTTCCTAAACTAATTGATTTCTTCTACTTTTCATTCATACACCACATATTTCATAAGAGAAAAAAATTTAAAAAAATATATATGTAATGTGAGAATTTTTCTAAGAAAGAATAATTATTGGCATCCAAATAAGCAAAGCATAAAAGTTTGCCAAATCTGTAAGCATTTAGATACGATCTTAGAAAATAACCTTAATTAGGTATATAGTAAAAGAGCACTAAGGATGAATTATGACTTTAGGTAAAATGTCATCTTAAGCTTCATTTGTTTTTGCACATGAGATGAGATTAAAGTTAAAAGTTGAATAAAATATTGTTAGGATATATTTTTTAATAATATTTTTATTTTAAAATTTGAAAAAGTTAAATTGTTTATTTTATTTTGTGTAGAAATTTTAAAAAAATAATAATAATTAGATGAGATGAGATAAGTTCAATAAACGTGCACGTTTTACAATTACTAAGCACGAAATTGTTCAAAAGTAAAATGAAAAAGAAAAAACCTTAGACCACATAATTAATTGCATGCACAAAGTGGTGAATATAATTTCAAATTAGAAGTTTTTGCACTTTCTTATTCCACATTGATTAATCTTCTAAGAGTACAGTCCCATATATGGCTTGAGTTTTATTTGTATTGTTACAAATGCTTTCAAAACTAATTTCTACTAAAATCATATTATGTGAAACAGAAATGTTATAAATACAAATAGATTATATAAAAGTAAATTAATAAATTGATGTGATTTCACGTGATTAATTAGATATATTTTACGATAAAATTAACTTTATAATCTGAAATATCACATCATTTTATTAATTAATTTTATAAAAAAAATTATGCCTAAAATACCTTTTTTTCATAATTATATTTATTACATCTCAAGGATATATTTGCTTGGGCAATTAGATGTTACGTGGGATGTCATCGTCGAGTGGTAAACACTACGCAGCAAATATGAAAAGATTAACGGCTAGTTTGGATAGAAAAATATTCTGAAAATATTCTTTTAGTATTTATTATTTTATTATTTTTTTAACTATTTTTCACTATTATTCGTTACTATTCAATATTCTATCATTACTTTTTTACCATTATTAATAAAATATCTAAAATCATCTCACTATCAAAACGCAACCTAAAAATATCTCTAACCAACTAGTCATGTGTTGGCCGTTATCATTTCTCCTACACAAAAATAGAAATCGTAGTCCTTTTTTTCCCCTTCTTCTTCTTATATATATCCGCCAAATTTTTGTACCTTTACATCAATGATCTTGATAAAAAGACTACAAATCTATCCAAATAATATTTCAAGACAATTAACTGCAGTGCATTCACTTATATCATCTTTAGCAGTGGCTTATCAACAAATCATCTCTTTAAGCCCTCATTGTAGACCAGGATAGGGACCACAATTTTCATTTTTTTTTCTTTATCAATTTTGCACTGTGGTTATTCTACAGGAGAATTTATTGAGGAACCTCACCCTTTTATCATATATCATCTTTTCTAATTCCAAATGAAATTTGCTTGCTTAGAAAAAATAAAAAATAAAAATCCTTATACTTTTAAATTTTTAATAATAAGCAACAAGTCATTTTTTTAATAGTCAAGATAAAAGATCTATATAGACAATCCAAAATAATTGAAAATTAAAAAATTAAATCCTAATTGAAAATTAATGTCAAATATTCCATCAGTTAGCCGTCATAAAGGCAATCATTAGAACAATCTACTTCTCAGATTGCTTGAATATGTATTAAAAATAAGTTTTTCCACAACCATGCCTTAGAATATAAATTTATGTTAAAATTATTTGAATTTTATTGAGTTTTTTCTATATATGTACTTAAATAATAATAATATTTTAACAGAAAGTTGTGAAAAAATTGTAGAATGGCTATCTACCTATCACTTTTCAATGCATGACTTATCTAAGATATTTTTTTGAGATTTCTTTCTCAATAAAGTACTTTTTTATTGCTATTATAAAAATAAAAAGTGATAGAGTGACAAAGAGATTTCATAAAAGTGAAACTTACATATTGATTTAGTTAAATATGATATGCTATATCTACTTTACATTAAAAATTAATTTGTGAACTTAGATCTAAAAAAAAAAAATAGTTTGTGAACTTCACATTTGTGAGATTTTTACAAGAACCACACATTTCTCTACAAGATTTATAAAAAAAAATGTTTCATCCACAAAATGATTTCACAAAAATTTTATTTGATTTAGTATGTTAGATTGTAAAACTCATTGTATTGTAAAATAAATCTGAGTTCTAAAATACAATATCAAATTATGTCAGTTTGTGATTTTTTTTGTGAATCTAACACTTTTCTCAAAATTAAAACTCAAATCTTATAAAAGTGTGAGATTTGTAAAGAGATCTCACAAAAATAAAATTTATAAATTAACGTGATTAGATATGATATGCTGGATCTTTTTTTTTTACAATAGAAAATTTTTTACAACCGTATGTACCATAATGAGTTATATCAATTTATAAATATATTTTTATAAGGTATCTTTGTGTATTATGTAAAAAAAAATTAGAATAAAATATCACATTTTTAAAAGGGGAATAAAAATGCTAGAAGTCTCCACTAAAAGGGTATTTGTTACAAGTTAGCTTCCTGATGTGAGCTATTGTTTGGATAGCGCGTCTCTCACGTGTCGCTGAACTCCTATGCAATTGTGTTGTCTTTTGTATGTCTTTTTTTAAACGGAAACGATATTTATATTCATATAGTGTGCAAGTATTGTATATTTATTTTTTTAAATGTGAATAAATATGGAATCAATTTTAAAAAAATTAATAATAAAGTTTATTCTTTTTTAAAATTATTATTTAAAACTATAATAAATATGAGTATGAGAGAAAGTGTAGATAATTAAAAGAAAATTTTATTTTATGTATTGGAATAAAATATTAATAAAAAAATAATTTAAAAGATGAATAATTATTTTTTATATTTGAGAAATTACTGTTTATTTCATAAATATTTTCTCTACAATAGAATTGGGATGCGAGAGTATTTGGATCAAATCCGTAAAATAAATTAAATTATAGGAAAAGTGGTGTTTTGGGAAATGAGACGTGGATGCTATAGATAGCGCACTCAACGACCATCCATCATTGGATTGCGGTGACTACTTCTTGGCGTCATCCTAGAAAATATGAGACCAGTTTCTTATCGTTATTTTCTACTTTGTTTCTTTTTTTATTTATTTATTGCTATTATGACTATTTATTGGATTTTCTTCCCATCATTTATACTATCACTTGGTTTGATATATCGTATATTTTGTTTAAAAAAAGACCTACGAACTCAATGATCTATTGACCCATCATCGAAAGAAAAACAAAGAAAATCTCAGAAACGGCATGAAAAGTACTTTGGATGGAAGACAAAGGATGGAAACATTTTGGTAGATTAGAGCATTAAATTAAGTTAGAATTTTATCTTTTAGTCATAATATGGACTTCTAGTTAGATTAGTCTACATTAGACTAGTTATCTTAAAGTCTAAATAATAATAAAATATTATATATTTTAATAATATTTGATCATTTTTTTTAATATTTTACAAATACACTTGATATATTAATTAATAAATTTATTTTTATATTTTACAAATACAATATTTTAATAATATTTGACAAAAAAATTTTTTATATACAATACACATTAGCACAAGACAAAATTGAAATTTTTTCCCCAAACTCATCCCTATGAAATAAATGATACTGTCTATCTGTGATCAAGAAAAAAAAAATGAGAAGATAGGTCCTTTTACGCCAGAAACGGAGAAATGCTAAAACAAAAACAAAATATTGTCAAATGCAAATCAACTGGAAATGCAGATGTAGAGAGATGGGAAGTTGATGAAAAGAATAAAATAATGGGATAGAGGGTGAATAGTAACTTGCCAACAATGGAGAGTTTCCTTAATTTACTGTAGCTCAAGTTCTTAAACTTTAAACTTTTAGCTAATCCAATATAGATGTTTTTTTTTTCACATATAGCCAAATTATGGACTTGCATTAGCATTTTGTTAAGCCATTGTCAATACTCTTAGAGATGGATGTGAATTAAAGAGGAGTGTTACAGCTATAAAGAATAGATTTTTTAAAAAATAAATATAATTTTATATAATATATTAAATATATTTTACAATAAAATATCATTATAACATCAAATCATTTTAATTTATAAATTTATCTACTTTGAATATACTGATTAGGCTTAAAGTAGAAAATATTAAAATATTTAAAATTGTAATGATAAGAGAAGATGAGTTGAAATGATTTCTCAATCTAAACGGCCTAATCATAATAAATTATGTATTGAACACTAAAATTATAAACACTAATAATTTATATAAATCTCAAATAGATAAATTTTACACAGTTTTTTCTTTATATAAAACTAGATCTCACATTAAAGAAATATAAAAAATCTATATTTTTTTAGTAGAACTCATTTTTTTACCAAAAAGAAAAACTTATGCAAATTTTATCGATTTAGAACTTATACTGTCCTTGCTCATTTATAAATAATATATATATAACTGATCTTAAAAAATATAAAACTAAAAAGTAATAAAGTATGAATCCAAAGTTATCAAAAGGGATGAAATAAGATGGGATATTATGAATAATAGAAAAAGTTTTTAAGTTAAGGGCTGGTTTGCTTTCGGAGTTAAAACCGAAAACTTTCAAAACTTTCAAAACTTTTGAGACAGTTTCGTACAGATAGATAGCAAACACAATATTATCCTGAAGTTTTCATCTCAATCGGTCTCTCCCATAAATCCCTTTACTCAACACTGTTGAGCCGTTGACTGATGTCCATCGTTCTTGGAGACGCTCGCAGGGGCATGTTGGACTGTCTTCTTATAAGGGTTGCGCTCGTCGTCGAGAGTGAAGAGGGACCAGTGGGTGTTCCAAATCCGACGTCGCAGGACTTTCTTTGGGGCTCGAAAACCTCAGACCTTCGTTCTTGGAGGCCGAGAACGACTTGGTTCGCCGAAGCTCTGGAAAGAACCAAGAGGAAGCACCGGTGTTAGTTCCGTTCCTGTTGCGGTTGGCAGAAGAAGAGGGTCTGCTGCCGCCGCCGGAGGGTTTGAAGATGGCTTTAAGGGCGGCGACGATGGAGGAGGTAGGGGGTCTGCGAGAGGAAGATGCTGAAGAGGAGGAATTGGGATCGAGGATGGCGAGACTCTCGCAAATGCATGAGGGGCAGAAGTCGGTGAAATGCTCTTCGAGGTGGCGGTCGCAGGTTGTGGAGGGTCGGTGTGGCTGCGGAGGTAGTGAAGGTAGTGCTGCTGCTTCAACTGTGTTGGGATTCATAACCACACTCTTCTGCTACTACTCATGTTCGTGAGAGAGAGAGAGACAGACCGAACTGGAAGCTAAACCAAGCAAACAAAGCAAGAAAAAAAAAAAAAGACCAAACTGTGCGTGTAACTGTAACGCCAAATAGCTCACTTCATACTGTTCCTTCATGTCATTTCACCAAAAAAAAATCAAATAATTAGTTGTGGGTTCCACCACAATAAATACTCTAAAAAAAAGTCAAATTAATCTCATCTCATCTCAACATATCTCACTACTATTCAAACTTATCCCAAAAAATCTCATCTCATCTCCGAAAACAAACGAAGCCTTAAGATGAGATGAAATTATTTGTAAAAAAATATATGTTTAGACAGTGAAATAAGATCAAATAATTGTTACTTTTTGAAATTTGATAAAGAGAAGGGTCCCACCAATAATTGAAAATTATTTAATAATTATTGTGTAATAGTTATGAATAGAAATAAACAATACGATTTATTATTAATTAAGAAATTTATAAAAAATTTAAATCCCAAATTATATATATTTTTTGTTGGCAGAAATTACTCTATATTTCCAAAAATTAAAATTTCTTTGTTAAAAGATATTATTCTAATTATAACCAATTTATTCTTCTATATATAAGAAATTCAAAGTTTTTTTCTAATTATAAATTAAAATAATTTTAATTATTGTAATAGATAATTATATGTATTAAAAGTGTGGTAGATATTTTTTGGGTGATGCTACGGAGCCCACACTCCTTACCGATATTTGACCGATGCAGTGACAATTTAAAATATTAAAAACAAAACAAGAGAAAGGAAAAGAAAGAAAGAAAGAGAGAAAGAGGGAAATCTCGTAATATCCCATTCCCGCATTCCTCTCCATCCCGCTCCCTCCCTCATCTCGCTCTTAGTTCGTTCGACCCCATCCTTCCGTCCGTGCGGCAGAGATCTTTTTTCCAACGAAGACCTTTGTTCCCAACCTGCTCCCCTCCCACCTCCCTCACTCACACACAAATCTGAGCTGTCAGTTTTGTTCCCTGGCACCAATATGCATCTTCAATTTTGTCTTGCCCCACGGCACGCCGATCACCTTAGTGACTCATCTCAAATCATTTCCTTTCATTGAAGAAGGCATTTCTTCCCTGGTCCCAATGGCATCCTCTCTAATTTTACTTTCCTTATAGTTCTTCTCAGTGAACAAACAAGTTGTCACAAAAGAAATAAAATTAGAACGAAAAAAAAATCTAGACATATTCATGAACTCAACAAGAGGTCACGATCGAAATAAAATTAGAAAAAAAAAAAACAAACTTTGAGATCCAAACAGAGAAGTGAAACTCTTTAGACCAAACAGAAACCCAGGTTCAACAGACTAAATAGAAATTCAGATTCACAAACTCTTTAGAACAATCTTGCAAAAAAATCTAAAATAGAAAAATGAAATTTAGAGAGAGAAATATATGTAATGAACCCTCTAGTGAAGGAAACATTAATATAGAAAATAAAGGATATGTAAGAACAATAGGAAGATAATACTAGATGAATATAACAAAACAATGAACACTGAATAAGATAAAAATGGCTACGCCTTGGGAAGTTCGAGGCTCCCAATTCCTCCAAGATGAAATAACAAACCGTTTAGACAATTTTCCAGATTCCACACCCTTTCCCCCTTTCTGCGCTATATTGGCATCTCTTTCTAACTAACTCTTGTAATTGATAAACTAACAGGCCTATGCACTAGCAGGATAACAGGCACCCAAAACATACTGTTTGGTTATAACAATCAAACGTTGTGTTTTATACATGTACTAGAAAAACAACAGCTAAATAAAAGAAGCCCATAAACGACTGGTCAATCCCCTAATTACTAAACGGCAACATGCAGTTGGGTTCCTAACAATTTCCTCCCCTTTTAAAGAACCTTGTCCTCAAGGTTAAGAGTTGTGATACAATTTTATGATCAAGTTTCCAATCCCTTCTGGAAAAAAAAAAAAGAAAAAAAAAAAGAAGAAGAAGACGACAGCTAGTGGAGTCGAGGAGAACATAACTCGAGATCCATTCCGTCCCAACGATATTCCTTGATAAGCTGCCAAGGTGCCCCAAAGCTGCTGGGACAACATTATTACCATGTCTGACAATGCTTGACTTATGTGGTATCCAATTTCCCATGCTTGAAAATGTGGATATTGATAGAGATGACAATTTAACTTTAAGGACCCATCTTCCCCATAAAAGGTTGTATCAGGTTGAGCTGCAGATGGCACACAGTCATCTTCTCAAAATTAATGGGATATTCTGGCACTTTTATAAGTAAGCTAATATAAGTTTTAAGCTTATCAACATCTACAGGGACTTTTGCAAGTACTTCTTCTTCCATATTAACCCTTTCATTTGACTCACTTCCATCCCCTTCAATACTCAAACTGAAAATATGTTGGCCTTGTTTTAGCTTCCCATCCACGATAGATTTCTGTTCTGATGGTAATTTTTGCACAGAATTATCAAGACCCTTCCAACCTTGACCAAAGAATGACTCCTCAGTAGCTTTCTCCCATTTATCCAAAGCAGGCTTCCCAAGCTTGTCTACTTCATCTTCATTTACCTTCTCATTTGTAGAGTCTTCTACCTCTCCTTTGGATTCTCCATTTGGTCTTAAACTTGAACCATAGGATACAGAGAATTCATTAACTTCCAGCACCTCATCAGTACTCCAATCACGATACACTGTACTCAGTGTCAAGAATCTCATTGGGTCCATGCACCCCATCTCAACATTAGCATCTGTTGTATCCCATTTTACAAAGCTACCCAAAACGTACCGTTTGGCTATAACATCCAAACGTTGCATTTTATACATGTACCAGAAAAACAACAGCTAAATAAAAGAAGCCCATAAACGACTGGTCAATCCCCTAATTACTAAACGGCAACATGCAGTTGGGTTCCTAACAATTTCCTCCCCTTTTAAAGAACCTTTTCCTCAAGGTTAAGAGTTGTGATACAATTCTATGATCAAGTTTCCAATCCCTTCTTGAAAAAAAAAAAAAAAAAAAAAAAAAAGACAGCTAGTGGAGTCGAGGAGAACATAACTCGAGATCCATTCCTTCCCAACGATATTCCTTGATAAGCTGCCAAGGTGCCCCAAAGCTGCTGGGACAACATTATTACCATGTCTGACAATGCTTGACTTATGTGGTATTCAATTTCTCATGCTTGAAAATGTGGATATTGATAGAGATGACAATTTAACTTTAAGGACCCATCTTCCCCATAAAAGGTTGTATCAGGTTGAGCTGCAGATGAAACACAGTCATCTTCTCAAAATTAATGGGATATTCTGGCACTTTTATAAGTAAGCTAATATAAGTTTTAAGCTTATCAACATCTATAGAGACTTTTGCAAGTACTTCTTCTTCCGTATTAACCCTTTCATTTGACTCAATTCCATCCCCTTCAATACTCAAATTGAAAATATGTTAGACTTGTTTTAGCTTCCCATCCACGATAGATTTCTGTTCTGATGGTAATTTTTGCACAGAATTATCAAGACTCTTCCAACCTTGACCAAAGAATAACTCCTCAGTAGCTTTCTCCCATTTATCCAAAGCAGGCTTCCCAAGCTTGTCTACTTCATCTTCATTTACCTTCTCATTTGTAGAGTCTTCTACCTCTCCTTTGGATTCTCCATTTGGTCTTAGACTTGAACCATAAGATACAGAGAATTCATTAACTTCCAGCACCTCATCAGTACTCCAGTCACGATACACTGTACTCAGTGTCAAGAATGTCATTGGGTCCATGCACCCCATCTCAACATTAGCATCTATTGTGTCCCATTTTACAAAGCTACCAACAATTGTCCAAACAGATAACCCAAGCAAGATTGATAAGATGACCTTGTCAGGTCTTAACCCTTTCTCAAGTATTTCCTCAAATAGGTTCTCTACTCTACCCACCTTCCCACACTCAGTTACTTTCGCAAGAGAAGTGTACCTTGCATCATCATTGAGAGAAGGCCATTTGTGGGGAGGCTCGGTAAGGTACGTTTTGTCGAGCTTTAGTAACTTCCTTGCCTTCTCATTATTCACATCAAGTGCACGCAAGATCAGAATGAGTCAGGAGAATGCTGTGTATGATGAAATACTTTTCAACCAATCATCATAAATATTGAAAAGAACCATTTGTGGCTCTATAGCCTTCCAAATCAAGTCACCAAATTTTTCGATCTTCAAGCATGCTTGGAAAGGAAGCTGTGGCTCACTTCCTTTAATAACTATATTGGGAAAGTCAAGCAAGCAAACCTCCAAAGGATCCAGCATTCCTTTACTAGTCACAATAATTTGCTTTGGTTGTTTTTCAATGGCTAAAGACTGAAAAATGACAATGTTAGGACTGAATGGTCTGTTGCTACAGACTTTCGCTTTTCCCCATTGGATCTTATGAATAGAGCCTAGTCCCTCATGCACCCCAAGCTCTCGGTTCTCCAAGCTGGGTTTACTTACAAATCCCAAATATTTATTCAAGCTTATTATGAACTGGCTTGTCCTTGGCTTGTAAGATACTACAAACATAGTTTGGGTTACAACAGCGTGAGATGCTGTTGCAAGCACTCCAAAGTGCATGCTCTGACTTGAAATCACCAATGATGGCATGCTGCTCTGTTGACAGGCAAGACGTCTCACCCTCATGCACAGCTTCCCATTTCCTCCTTGCAGAAAGATAAACGAGTCCCCAACAACTAATCTCTTAGATGTAACAAAAACACTCCCTCCCGTAGATACATCAACTCGGTAATCTCTTTCTCTATCAAAGGGTTCAAAAATCACTTTAAGTGGCAATACATCAAACAAATAGTGAGCCAAAAAATTCTTACCTCTTAGGTTTGTCTCCTTCTCAAAATCGAACACCATGACATTTAGTGCATGCATAGCCACACTTACAGAATGCCAATCTGAGAAAATGACGAAAGTGAATGGCTGAGACAGGTGGTGATGATGTGGTGGTGGGGTAGCTAACGGAGACTGAAATGGTTTGGTTTGGGTCGTGTCACAATAAGCGGAGATGGAGATAGGGCCCCATTAGTTCATTTTGATGAGCACAAAGGTGATATTCCGAGCGAGCAAGTGCGGATCTAGATGAAGCAAATGGTGGATCAGATTGTGCGAAGCCTGAACGACAAGGGAAGCTGCGTAGGAACAATAAGGTGGCTGCTGTCGAGTGAGATTTGGCTAGGGTAGGTCATGGTGATGTGGCGGTGGCACCTTCGCTGAATGGGAATGTATCGGTGGTTGATTGTGCCTGAAATTTTCTTGATCAATTGACTCTATTAGTTTTTCCACTTTGTCTGCCTTCTCTTTTCCTTGTTCTACAAATTCACCTTCAACTGTAGATTCATTTGCCATCTGCAGTACTGAGTTTTGTATTTGTTTGATTGAATTCGTAGCTCCCTTTTCTACTCCCTCATCCGCAGCTTGGTCTTCCCAAACCAAGAAGGATTCAACCACTTGTTGCTTGAAAACCTTGTAATTTGCGTGCATTTGATCGAGTAATTCTGTGATGTGCAACATTTTTTCAAGAGCCTTTTCCATCAATGGGAGCAAATTTACTTGCTGATTGTTGAAGGTTATTCCGTCCATGGAAGAATCGATGGCTCTAAATACCACTTGTAATGAACCCTCTAGTGAAGCAAACATTAATAAGGAAAATAAAGGATATTTAAGAACAATGGAAAGATAATACTAGATGAATATAACAAAATGATGAACACTAAAGAAGATAAAAATGGCTACGCCTTAGGAAGTTCGAGACTCCCAATTCCTCCAAGATGAAATAACAAACCGTTTAGACAATTTTTCAGATTCCACACCCTTTCTCCCTTTCTGCGCTATATTGGCATCTCTTTCTAACTAACTCTTTGTAATTAATAAACTAACAGGCCTATGCACTAGCAGGATAACAGGCACCCAAAACGTACCGTTTGGTTATAACATCCAAAAGTTGCGTTTTATACATGTACTAGAAAAACAACAGTTAAATAAAAGAAGCCCATAAACGACTGGTCAATTCCCTAATTACTAAATGGCAACATGCAGTTGGGTTCCCAACAATATACCGAATAGTTTCAGTGGAGCGAGAGGGGAAGGAGGGAGGCGTGCGAATGGGAACGAGCTAGATCTGTGTGAAGGGGAAGGAGTTACTTACGAAGGGGATTAACTAGTATCTCTTTTTAAAATACTTTATACGGGCCATTAGAAAAATAACATGTGGCATCGGTCAAGCATCGGTTGAAATATATCCGTCCTTTTAGCATTTTTCATATTATTTTTTTACCAAGGCAGAAACTGCTGAACTATTCAATACTTTAAAAAATAACAGTTTTTTTGTGAAAATAGATTATTTTAATTATGACTTATTGATTATTTTATCTGTTCGGAAATCGAAATATTTGTCGGTATTCCAATAAGATTGAATATTGTAATATCAAATTATCTTTATAAAAAAATTTGAATATTTTTTTTCCAATATTTTTAATTCAAATTACTGCATATCTATTTGTGCATTAATGCTATGAGTTTTTAATTCGAATTATTGACGGCGTGAATTGAATATTTGCACATGGGCTGTCAGAAGCCTTCCGTCAGTGTCAGAAAAGTGGTGGTTACATCATCTACAATGCACAGATGAGATGGGTTTTAAAAATTGGATAGCATGCGTTTGGATACACGGATGAAGCCAGCCGTAGAACAGGGATGAGATCCGTGTATCCAAACCGGACCATGTAAAGCTGTTTGATGTTTAATTAGAGGGAAAAGTAAAGCAGTTTGTACCTCATGTATTTTAACTAATTATTGATAAAATTTATTATTTTTTATCTCATATATTTTAACTAATTATTGATAAAAAAATTTATTTATAAAAAAATTAAACTAATCTCAATCTGTTATTTATACATTTAAATATATATTTTAATATACTTATATTTAAAAACATATTAATAAAATTTATAAAATATTACTATTTATATAAGATCGTCACATTTTGAGACTTTAACAGCTAATAAAATATAACGACTTTTAATATCACTTATTAAAAACTAATGACTAGACCTAAGCCATAAACTTTCCTTTTTATGATTTTAATTCTTGGGCATCTCTATAAATTAATTATAAATAAGAATTTTTACATTTTTTTATGTTTTAGATTTTTAGTTAATTGAAGGAAAATATGAAGGAAGGGAAATAAATATAAACGTGTCAAACATTACTTATTTGTGAATATATAGTATTTTCGTTTTTCCCACAATTGCGTGCATTTTCTTGTTAATTATAAATTTGATATGTTTGGATTTAACGTTTACGTAACAGTGAGAACATGTGATCACATTTTACGTACTCAAATTTAATTGAGGTTTTCTTCTCGCTGTCGACTAAATTATTTTTCATTGCATGGGCGCTTTTGAATTAGATTTTATTATTTTGTTTCAAATTATTATTTTTCTTTCGTTGGTACATACATATATATATTTACTAGTAGGAAACAAACGTCCAAGGGACGTTTACCCAGTGGACAAAGTGATAGAAAAATCCAACAAATTCAGAGTGCACAAACGCATGGAAAAATCTAACAAATCTATGTAAAATCTTCAAATTAATGGCACTTAAAATTTAAAAAATTGAACTGCAGAAAACAAGCTTTAAGAAATATCCAGAGAGCACAAAATATTAAGAGAATAAATCCAAAGAGAGAATGTGAAAAAACTCATATGAAAAATAGTGTAATAAGAAAAAACAGATTAAAAAATATAGTTATGAAATGTAATAGATGGTAATGTCTAATAAATTTATATATATGATAATAAAGTAGATTTTATATGACTATCTGTCAATCCACAATAAGCCAAAAAATGAGAATTTAAATGTATACAAATTCTTAAATTTAACTACAAATGGATAGAGTTTCATCTATATTTTAATATTTCGTCCTTGATCATAAAAAACATCACATATGTTATTTGCAAAATATCTATCATATGTTTTATTTAGTTATATGACGGAAAAATTTAATAAGAAAATTTTAATAAAAGCTTAAATTAATAATAAAAATATTAATAGTAAAATTTTATTACGAATTATAAAATAGTGAAACATTATTAAAACAGAAAGTTAACGTGTACTATCTACTTATATTCATACTGTGCCCAACATATATCAAAAATATAAAGAACATATTTAAATAAAAAAATAAAAAATTGTTTATTAGAATTTGAAAATTAAAATTAATGTTAATGATAATTTTGTTAGGTTTCTATATATATAAAAAAAGATGGAGTGGATTCATTTGATTACAGGACAAAACGTTTTTAAATTATGGATTATACTTAAAGATTATTGAAAAAAAAATTATTTTAATTTTATCTTCTTTATGAAAAGATAATTTGTTAGTAATTATTAAACATTTATTCATAAATATGTAAAAGAAAAATTCTAACATTATGTAAATTTTCAAAGAACGAAAAAAATAAAAATTTTCTAATATATATTAATATATTCTAGATCATATTATTCAGCGCTACAAATAATGTTACATCACTGTGTTATTTCAAAGGCAGTAAACTAAATCAGATCATCTTAATTTACTTTAAAAGTTTTCATAACCCTTTTTAATATTACTAAAACAGAAGCACAATAAGAAATAATAACAATGAAAAACATAAATTTATTTAACATTTTCACACTTGGCTAAATAAAATAGTAATAATGACATATTATATTTTTAAATTATTAAGAAGTTATAATTTATTTCCTTATGAAAATTTGTAATTATACTAACCAACCTACTATTATTTTTCTTATTAAAAAGTAGAAATAATGAATTATAGAGAAAAAATTCAGTTCATCATCTTTTATACTATATAGCAACATGTAATTTCTCATTTTCACCATTTAATTTAAACATATACATTGAAGTTTAAATATGTGTGTTTATATATCAAGAAAAAAATATTGATAACTATTGTGTAAAATATCACATATGTTATGTGCAAAAATATGAGAAATAAGCTACCAGTCAATTTACAATGAACAACAAAATGATAATTTAAATTCATACAATTTTTCAATTTTAAATATCAATGGACAGAATTTCATTTCTATTTTAAGATTTTATTCTTGATCATAATAAATATCACATATGTTATGTGCAAAATATTGACAACTATAACATAGAAATTATAATAATGTGTTAATTTTAAACTTAGAAAGTACATTACTAAGTGTTAAATAATTTAATCATATAATTATATTTTATCAGTTATAACTACAAAAAATAATTTGAACAAATTGTAATACATTAAAAATTTTGAAAGTAAAATTTGCATTAGTTATTAAAATACAAATTAAAGAAAAAAAATAGTGGAAATAAATAAAATTTATTTTTTTAAGATTTTATTTTGAATAAACTCAATTTTTATTCAAAAATATGTAAAAGAAAAATTCTAACATTATATAAATTTTCAGAGAAGAAAAAAATTAAAAATTTTCTAATATATATTAATATATTCTAGACCATATTATTTAGCACTATAAATAATGTTAAATTATTGCATTACTCTAAAGGCAGTTTAGTTCTTAGTTTAAGAATGTAAACCAAATTATTTTAATTTCCTTCAAAAGTTTTCATAACTCTTTTTTAATATTACTAAAATAGAAGTACTATAAGAAATAATAAAAATGAAGAACATTAATTTATTTAACATTTTTCATATAAAGCTCAAACCAATTATAAAGCTCAAACCAATTTATAACATCACTCATTTTTCATATCTAAAGCTTAAGAGCAGTACTACACTCTTCGAGATAGTTTTAATAAGGACCAAAAAAATTATTTTTTTGATTTTTTTATTCAATTTTTTATATCCTTAAACATTAAAAAAAAATTCACAACATCGTTAAAAATATTTTTTTATAATAATAAGATAAGATAAGATGAATTAATAGTGTTTCTATATCTAAGTGGAATCTAAAATCAGGGGTAAAACAGGAAAGATGTTATTGGGCAAAAGGCGAAAACACTGTTCACCGGAGCTTTGATTCGCTCGCGGCGGTTAACGGCGGCACCATAGGAGCTGAAATTGGAACGGGAGGAACGCCGGAAGCAGGCGAAGAGATTGGACCGGGCGGTGTTGGCCACGCCGGCGTGCGGCGGCGCACAGGAGGGGACGAAGAAATGGGCCGGCGTCGGCTTGGATTCGCTCGTGGCCGTTAACGGCGGCACCATAGGAGCTGAAATTGGAACGGGAGCAACGCCGGACGCAGGCGAAGAGATTTGACCGGACGGTGTTGGTCACGCCGGCGTGCGGCGGTGCTCTGCAGGAGACGAAGCGCACGGGGGAGGGGCTGTGGCAAAACCATAATTTTCGAATACAACCAGGGGCAAAATGGGAAAAATTCAGGAATAAAACAAGAATTGAGAAAGAAGAGCAGGGGCAAAATAGGAAAAAAAATGTTAGACGAAAATACTGTGCTTAACCGATTCGCTCTTTATATATAAGTAGATATATACGAATTTAAAGTTGACAAAAGACGTCATTTCTTTCGAGTTCGGATCTGTCATTGGAATTTCTTTTAGACTTCAAAGGACTCAGCTGGAGGGATTTGTGATTCTGAGAAGAGACGTTAAGAACTGCAGAATGAAAGGAGGCCAAACGACGAAAGTGCACCGTTTTAATAATCCACATGGAACCACGGGTACGCCGGGGTATTCCTCCCGGGTCCAATTAGCATTTTTCATTTACAAAATTATTTTATTTATTAATTCCTTTCTGAATATACAGGACTCTTCTCATTGATGTTTCGTTCATGGATACGGCCGGAGTGAGAAGTTGAATAAAAAGTACTAGAATGTGCAATTTCTTGACCGTTCAAGTGAACTTCAATCAACCTAATATTTTTAAAGAATTATTTTCGAAGATCGAAGAAATGAAAAAGAATTACCAGAATGATTAATCATAAGGAAAATCAAAGGAAATATATAGCTCCGATCTTTTTACTAAACCAAGATCTAGTTACATACACAGCCCAGAAATTCTTCATCTTTTTCTTCCCAAAACCATTTAAATGGTTGAAGAATTTCCCTTGCAAAATACTTTTACACACATATGACATACCCATGCATACTAAATAGTCATGTTTCTTCGGATTGGCTTGAAAGATTACTCCCTGTGCCCAAGGAAAACGTCTGTCAGGACAGTGGTGGAGTAGAGTGAAAACTTTATCAGCTCCAAGCCCTAGAATGCATGCAGCACAAACTCAAAATCAAATATGACAATAGAAAACATATAAAAAAAAAAAAAACTTTTTCTTCTCGGAAAAGAAAGAAACAACAAGATCTAACCTTCTTAATGTCCATATCGACCTTCTTCTCCTGGACAGAACCCATGTCTTTGATGTTTAAAGTGTTGAGAAGGGTAATGCTAGAAATGGTTGACATGGGTTTCACCGTCAAATCATCCATAACCATGTATGTCACCACACCTCTAACATACCCTTTCTCAGTATTGTTTTGAACTGCATGGGTACGACGTCGAGGCGGACTATAGTCGTCAGAACCAGTGCCAGAACCAGAGCCAAGGTCATCATCGTAGACCTGGGCCGTAGTCCTGATCTCTTGGTCAGGTGAAACGAAATTTTGCAGCAATGGAGGGGTAAGAGTTGAAGATTGGAATGCTGGTTTAGGGTTCAAGAGAGAACCCTTGGTTTGGTTTGGAAGAAGAAAGGAGGCGTCAAGGTTTTGGATACTCTCATGGACTCTGCCCAGAGACCCTGACCCAGCTGCCAAGTCATTATCCCGAAGAAGTCCAATGATGGAACCGAGAGGTACCTGTAGAAGTCCGAAGAGGAAGTCCACGAATTCCTTTCCGGTTTCTGCAAACACCACCTTGTTTGAGCTTTTGTCTACGAGGAGCTTCAAGCTAATTGTCGTCTCGCTGCTGCTAGGATTTGTTGCCATCTTTGTCTCTGCATCAATTTGATGGGAGCCAAGGACTCTATATAATGAGGAAAAATGAGAGAGGGAGAGTAGGGATCAAGTCCAACAATGCCACGTCAGCCGATATTATTAAAAATTAAAAAAAAATAAAAAACTGGTTTTCAGACAAATCAAAATACCTCATCAGCGCCAAAATTGTATTTTCCAGCGAGGAAAGTGAAATTGCCGTCATCCGGGAGCAACTACTTTCGTTGGTCGATATCTGTGCCGTATCCTAGAAGAAACTTCGATGCGGTTTCTACATATGCTGTACAGTTTTTCAGGAGGTTCCATGCTGCATATGTCGATGCAGTTTCAAATCCGTTTCACATGCCAGGGAAAAAAATAACCTCCAGAGCTTTTGCTGAAAGGGTCAGCACTCAAATCATTTGGGTTGAGTTAAGCTGGGTGAATAACTGCTGCCAGAACTTCAACAGAACTTCAATTTAAGTGATAGCGGAGCTACAACCAAGTGATCTTGTTATTTCTTGTTACCTGGAAATTCTTATAATATTTGGCTTAATCTGTTTTCACAGAAAGTTAATAATATAGAGAGGGAGTTTTTAGTCTCGCCTTGTGGAAAGCGAAACGGGGGGCAATTAATGCAGTAAATCCAGGTAAGAATTGATTTTTCAGGTTTATGATACCAATAGAATCAAAATTTCCAAAGATGTATTTTTGCTGGAGGGATGCCACAAGATCAGCGGAGGATTTCATGATATCTGGCTATTTTGCTAGTCACAATCACTTGTATAGCGTAATGTTATTGGAAGATGACATCTTTATTGAATGAGTTCATTTCCCAGGACAAAACATGACTCTTAAAAAGAGTCCAACTTCCTAAACCAATCGCTGCTCTCACAAATTCCTCAATGTGCACCAGAACTATACCACATATGTTACAGAATACGCCAACTACCATTTTACAAACCACATAAAACGCAGAAAAGAATTAAGGATTGAACAACCAAACTAACGGTGAAGTACTAAACATTCATTACCTGCTCGGAGAGAAACAGATGGAACTTCAGAGTATATTCAATATCGTCAAAAAGCAGTCGCTGATTTGAAGCAATAAACCTATCACATAACATGAAGTGAAAGGGAAGGCCGATGATAGTAAAAAAAACACAGTAAAAGAGAGCATCCTGCTAGACTGCCAGGGGATGTTCATGATATGGAGAACTTGATGGAAATGATTGCATAAAGCATGAAATTGCTAGGTAATCAAAACTCATCATCATCCTCCTCGGCAATGTGCTTTGCAAGCTCTTGCTCCAGCTATTGTCTCTGTTGGGAAATATTCTTAAATGTTTTGTAAGCTAGAGAATATGTAAAATAACAAGAACAAATTAGAAAAAGAGAACCTGGTGTTAAGGCGCGTTATGATAGACACTTTCTTTAGAATATATTATGCCGTCTCCAATTTTAAACATGCACTAGGCTTCTTGACAGTCTACTTCCAATATACAACAACGTCGATTCCTGTTAATCTCCTCGTCGGTGCACACTAAAAGAGATCCTCGAACCCAATATAAAATAACCAAAATCCAAAGAAAAAAAGACAAAAGAACAAAGAAGTGTTTCTCTAATTTTTTGTAGAAAATTTTTAAGTGAATGAATTTGATGATGGGATTCCCTATTTATAGATAATGAAAAAAGTCATAACGAGAATGAAATGACACTTGTGAAAAGTCACAATTTATTTAAATGAAATAGTTCTTATGAAAAGTCACATCATATAAATGAAATGGTATTTATAATAAGTCACATCACATAAATAAAATAGTACTTGTGAAAAGGCACAGCTAAAATGAAGGAATACTTTTGAGAAGTCACAACTTCTCAAATATTAGAGAATACATTGAAAATGTTTATAATTCATCAAAGGACACAACCATTTGTTTGGTTGACAAGCGGTTAATACTCATATCTCTAAGAGGCATACATTGGTTCAAGTTACAATGATACATTTTCATTTAAATCTAGATAACCGAACCAATACATTGAAAAAGACAATTGTTCGTATTATTTCTTACATTACATCTAATATTTTAATCATTTTTAAATTGAAAAACCAACAATCTCTCCCTCCTCTTATCTGCACTTTCTTTCTCTTCATGAGAATTTGGAGGAAATCGAAGAGCACACACTCCCAAATTTTTTTTATTTTTAAATTCTCGCTTTTATAGCTAAGAAAAGACAAATATCATATTGTTCTATGAACTTGGATGTCCTTAGAGCCAGCTTGTAATTTGATGTATCCCTATTAGATATGGAAAAACTGAAACGAAAGACTCGAGTCGGAGAAAACCTAAACTGAAACTGAGGTGAGGTGAAAGAGGTGGTGGGTTTTCGACTTCAAGAACTGGAAATAAAAAAAAAATAAAAAAAAGAGGCAAACGATGATGGAATCAAAAGGAAATCAGAAAGGGGCCAAACGATGGTGCGAACGCACCATTTCACTAATCCCATGGTTCCCTAATCTCATGTGGAACTACGGATACACGGGGTGTACCCCTCCCGGGTGAAAGTAGCATTTTTGTTAAAAATATACTGCATTTGTAAACTGGTCACTTCCAACTCTTCAAAAAATTCTTGTTCACATAAACAATAATGACCATAGAAGGGGCCAGGCTAGGGGTTGCAATGTCTCGACCAAAAAATAAATACAATTATAACAGAATCGCCAAAAAATAGAAAAGAGACAGGAAATAGAAGTTTAAATTAATAAAAAATAAATAAACTTAATTATTTATATCATATTCTTAATAATATAAATAATTAAATAATCAATCTCGATTTTTCATTAATAGTTAAATAAATTCAACTATCTATAATATAGACTAATTTGATTTATCTGTTGCGAAGAATACATAAATATAAAATATAAAATATTATTAAAAAAAAGAAAAACCCAGTTTCGTTAAGATTGTTCTGAGATCATAATTACAATAGGAAAATGCTACGCGGCCTACTTGCCCTCCCGCTGGGAGCTATTGTTGGCATTTTTTTTTTTTTATGATTAAAAAAGTGTTTTTTAATGATGTTATGATTTTTTTTAAAAATATATATTTAGAAGTGTTAAAAAAGTACATGTAAAATAAAGTTAAAAAAAACACATAAAAATAACCAACTGGAACCAAGACAATGATACTCTCACCATTGATTTTTATAACTCGGTGTTACTACTGAAGTTTTTTATTTAATTTTTTAATTTTTCTTTTTACTTAGTGATTAAGGAAATATTTTTTAATAATATTGTATTTTTTTATTTTTTAAAATATTTAAAAATATAAAACAATACATGTAAAAAAAGATAACAAAGAAGAAGAACAATTATACCTAACCGTAGCTCTAAGTAGTTGGGAGTTGTGACGTAGCAGCATCCATCAGGAATAATTAACTTTGTTTTATCACAATGATAAACCAACAAGAAGAAGGCTTTGCAGTACACACGAAAAACCCTGCTTATCGATTAGAGTGGGGCTTATAACCCCTCCCTTTGTTTTGATTTGATTTTGTTGAACATTAAGAGGAACGAATCCAGGAGCTCGCAAGATTCTCAAACAAATTCACTATACAACATATATGTTTTTTTGCGGCGGCATCATGTTGCCGTAAAAAGTCAGTTTTCTGCCCCAAAGTCTTTCACTATTTTGTGGTGAGAACTTGTCGTCGTAGGCCCACTAGAGATAATTTGCCATAAAAAGTCTTTTTTGCCTTTAAATGTCGCCTGGTCAGACAAGAATACTTTCTGCAGCGAACTTTAAGCTGCGGCAAAAGATATATGGCCATATTTCTTGAAGTGAAACAAAAATCCATTGATTATTATTTTTTTTATACGTATGAGAGATGAGGGTTTCAAACTCAAGACCACCATTTCAAAGACTGGAGTTATGCCAATCAGCCGCAGTCCTTCGGCAAAACCCTTTGATTATAAAACAGCACAAGAAGCCCCAAAAGAAAAAGGTTTTCAGAACAAAAATTAATCAGAAACAATCACACAAACAGGTACATGTGGAGGTACTTTAAATTTAGTGTAAGTATCTTAAAAAAGAATCGTTTAATTATTCAGATAAAATGAGATAAAAAAATATATTTATGAATGCTAATGAAATGGTTTGTTGATAGTAGTTACATAGTTTAAGTTAAAATGAGATGGATTGAGATAAAAGTTAAAAATTGAATAAAATATTATTAAAATATTACTTTTTAATATTATTATTTTTTATTTAGAAAAGTTGAATTGTTTATTATATTTTGTGTAAAAATTTAAAAAAATTGTAATTATTAAATAAGATTGGTTGAGATGAGTTGGAGGGACTTTTATATCCAAATCGGTTAAATGATGTTTTATTGGGTTATGAGAAATGAGAGAAAAAATCTAAATTAAAATATTATAAAATCAAAATATTATTAGAATATTATTTTATTTTAGGATTTAAAAAAGTTGAATTATTTTTTATGTTTTGTTTAAAAGTTTAGAAAAGTTATAATGATTATATGAAAAAATTTAAAATTTAAAATTGAAATGTATTTATTTTTTAATGGTATTTAAATGCTGAAATGAAATTAGATGAAATAAAATGAGATATGATAGATTGAGATTATTTGTAAAACCAAACAAGGCTTTAAGATAAAATCAAAAGTAGCGTTTATCGTTATTCATTTAAAATTAAAAAATACTTTCTATTTAAATAATATTTACGAAAAAACAATTAAAATTTTTTAAAAACAAATTCTCATTTCATTACCTAAACATTACTTAAATCTCTCCCAGCCTTCGTTATCCTTTAAAAAAACTACAAAAAAATTTATTTTACCACTTAAATTTCTGAAAGAAAATAAAATAAAAAACTTTGGCTTCCCCCAAGATTCATCATTAGGCTAGCTTGAAGCCTTGTTGTTGTAGATAATCCTATTGACATATTGTCTTTTCTTTTCTTTTCCGTCACAGATATTAATGTCAGAAACTGCGATCATATCTTCGGGATCTTTGTTCGCAAGTGTTCAATATTTTTTCGTCTTTGCGTTTTTAATTATAGGGTTATAATTTTTATATATAAATTATAAAATATTTTCAAAGTAATAGTAGTTTGAAGGGGATAAAAATAATTTTCTTTTTTCTTTTTTCGTTGTAGTCTAGAATTGAGAATATGGAAAATAGATAAAATAAATCTACTTTGCCCTCTCATTTTATCTCTTCATTTTGACCACTCGTGTATTTAATTTTTTTTTACTTATTAATTAAGAAAGTAACTATTAATATATTAATATTTTTTTATTTTTTAAATATCTTTATAGATGTTAAATAAATATGAAAAAAAAAAAATTACCTAGACGGCACACCCAGCGGCGAAAGGCAACCTAGCATTATCCAAATAAATAAATGTTTAGCTAAAAAGAACAATTTGGATTATTTGACGGGCTTGCGTTGTCAAGGAAGTGGACGAGGCATCTAAGAGGACAAATGGGCCATTGAGATCATGGGCCTAACTAGAGATCAATAAAAAACCAAAACCTGAGCCCATAACGCGATAAAGATGTTTTCTATTTGTCTGATTGAATTGGATGGTTTAATTTTAGAAAAATTATTCTTATCAGCTACTATTCATTATCATTCCATACCCTATATTCTACGAAAAATATTCCTACATCTTATGAAAATACCCTCACACCTTATAAAAAAATTATAGGTGTGGGGTGTGTAATGTGAACAGTGATTGATTTGTAGCAAAACTCTTACTTTTAAGAGATAGTGCTGTACTATGCCACCCAAATTTGCCCACTTCTTGTGCCCGTAGTACAAATTGTACTTTTTTCTTTTGCTTTAAATATTCTTAAATATCTTTAAAAATAAAACCAATACACTAATAGTCTCTTACTTAACCATTAAGTAACATGAGCGGTCGAATTGAGGAGGCAAACTTAAGTGGCATAGTATCATTTTCCAATTCTAAAAGAGTTTTAATACTCATCATCCCAACTAACTGCACACCATACTTATTTTTAATTTTTTAAAATTTCTTTTTGGTTTTATTCTTCCTAAATTAATTGATTTCTTCCACTTTTCATCCATACACCACATATTTGATAATAGAAAAAAAAAACAAATTATATGTAATGTGAGGATGATGAGCAAAATTTTTCATTCTAAAATATATCTCTCCTAGAAAAACTTGACTAACCTAATAATTCCAATAGTACATCCCTCTCCAAGATCCACCCTAATTAAGTAGATCTGTTGAGAATAATAATTAGTTAATATCATGAAGAGTCAATTACAAATAACAGTTATAATTTTCTAGGGTACTCTGCAGGGGTGGGTTTGAATGATCCTGTTTTAAAGATGTTCTCCGACATAAAAAATAAATAAAAAAAAAAGGTAAGAAAATTGCTGAATGAGGAAGGAATGAGAATTTTTCTAAGAAAGAATAATTATTGGCATCCAAATAAGCAAAGCATAAAAGTTTGCCAAATCTGTAAGCATTTAGATACGATCTTAGAAAATAACCTTAATTCGGTAAATTATGACTTTAGGTCAAATGCATGCCATCTTAAAGTTCTTCATCTAAGCAAATTAAAGTTTGCACATCTTCAATAAACCTATACGTTTTACAACTACTAAGCATGAAATTTCTCAACAGTAGAATGAAAACGAAAAAACCTTAGACCACATTATTAATTGCATACACAAATTAAGTGGTGAATATAATTCCAAATTTCTTGAGAAGAGAGAGTTTTTGCACTTATTATTCTTGCGAGCTGCAATCGTAACATTAATTAATCTTTTAAGAGTACAGGCTCATATATGGCTTGAGTTTTATTTGTATTGTTACAAATGCTTTCAAAACTAATTTCAACTAAAATCATATTATGTGAAAGATAAATGTTACAAACACAAAAAGATTATATAAAAATAAATTATAAATTGACTTGATTTTACGTGATTAATTAGATATACTTTACGATAAAATTAAGTTTATAATCTGACATACCACATTATTTTATGAATTGACTTTATAAAAAAAAATATGCCTAAAATAATTTTTTACATGATTATATTTATTACATCTCAATGGTATATTTGCTTGGACAATTAGATGTTAGGTGGGATGTCATCGTCGAGTGGTAAATACTACGCAGCAAATATCAAGAGAATAAGTTTCGGTTTGGATATACAATCGGTTTATTTTTTTTATTTAATTATTATAATTTTTTTAAATTTTTATATAAAATATAATTAATTAATTAATTTTTTCAAATTTTAAAATTAATATTATATTAAAAAATTATATTATAATAATATTTTATTTTATTTTTAATAAAATATTTTATCTTTTATCTAAATTACATGGTCAAGAATATAATAATAATAATAATAATAATAATAATAATAATAATAATATCTCTGACCAATTACTCACGTGGAGGCAGTTATCATTTCTCCTACTCAAAAGCAGAAACTCTAGTCCTTTTTTCCCCCTTCTTATATATACTAGTAAGGGCATGCCCAGTTGCAAAAACATCTTAAAAATAAGGTTTTTTTTTTCGTAAAAACATGTAATAAAAAAAAATAGACTAAAAAAATATGGTTATGAAATATAATAGATAGTAATATGCGATAAATTTATATATATGATAATAAAATAGATTTTACATAACTACCTGTCAATCCACAATGAGCCAAAAAATGAGAATTTAAATCTATACAAATGCTCAAATTTAACTACAAATGGACAAAGTTTCATCTATATTTTAATATTTTCTCCTTGATCATAAAAAATATCACATATATTATTTGCAAAATATCCATAACTATAACATAGAAATTTTCATAAACACATTTATAACTACACATAAATATTTTGTACCTATATATTACAATGATTGAAAGTTTTGAAAATAAGTTTTAAAACAGTTATTCATTTTTTTTTTCTTTACAACACATATTATACACACGATCTGCATAATGTTTATAACTACAATACAACGACTTACAAAAATCAAGTCACAGCTATGTACAGATATTTTTAAAGTATAAATGTATAGATATTTCACAAAAACCATTTTTCAAAATACAGAGACAATCAAAATACTGTTTCATAAAAATCATAATTTATTGTCTTTTTTTCAGCCCGCCCTTTTTTTTGGTCCATCAAAATGGCTCGGGCTTCACTCGCTTTTCTAAGGTCCAATCCTTATCTCGATTGTTGAGCCGTTTGAATTCCTCAATAAACTGGAGTATCCAATTATCGCTTCACCAACAATTTCAAGGCATTCTAAGATGGAGAGTTCGGGCAAACTCATGACTATCTTAGGTACGATTCTCTCCGGAAAAGGTGCCATCCTCTTCTGCTTGGTCATTTGGGTCATTATTTAAGCTTGTAACAACTTCTATTATTCTCAGTGGAGAATGGTAGTGAAAACTACCACAGTGAAATTTCAAGAAATCTCAATAAGTAACAGTCAATATACAACAGATTTTCACAGGCATATATAAGTAAACAACAAATAATAGCAATTTATAAATAAATGAATGCATGGACATGAACTTGACATGAAAACTTTGAGATGTATGCGACCGACTTTTATAATCATCGAGCATCCCAACTTGGGTATCAAAGTAGTCGAATGGGTTTTGCTCTTGGTCTTTATCGTCCCTATTCATACCAAAGTTCATCAGGTTGGCTGAATGAATAGCTATGTAGACATATCATACACCTCAAAATATATTTTACATCTAAAATTAACAAAGAGATTATTATTTGTTAGTATTCATATTTAGTACAAGCTAATTTTAACCAAAAATGTATGTGGCTACATAGCTATTCATTTAGCCAACTTGCTGAACTCTAACCAGTTGAAGAACATCAAATGAAGAACGGAAGCATCAAATCTGTAAGGTAAAAAAAAGTAAAAATAATACAAAACATTAGATCTATATTAATAAAAATACATTTTCTTTATGAATATTTATAATTATAGTAATAAAATTATTATTTTTTTTATTTTATTTTATAGGAAGATTTATATAAGATTTAATAAGAATGATATTTTTAAAATATACGTATAATTTTTATCAAAAAAATTTATTTTAAAAAAAATCTCTAAACGAGACTTTAAATTAACTATTCTAAATATGACATGCATAAACAAAATAAATATTACAAAATAAATATAAAAAACATATTTCAAATAAAAGCGATAAAAAAATATACCACAAACTAGAGGAAAAATGAATAAACTATTGGAATACCACATATGAGTAAGCAGAGAAATGTCGTAGAGTAAGATAAGAACATAATTCGCTGATTCATGACAAAGAACATATAAAGAAACAAAACATAATAAAATTAGGATTTTATTTATTGAATGATAANTAACTATTCTAAATATGACATGCATAAACAAAATAAATATTACAAAATAAATATAAAAAACATATTTCAAATAAAAGCGATAAAAAAATATACCACAAAGTAGAGGAAAAATGAATAAACTATTGGAATACCACATATGAGTAAGCAGAGAAATTTCGTAGAGTAAGATAAGAACATAATTCGCTGATTCATGACAAAGAACATATAAAGAAACAAAACATAATAAAATTAGGATTTTATTTATTGAATGATACTATAATAAAATATTAAGAATGACAATAGAAGAAATTAGGATTTCATATATCAACATTTTATTTTAGCTATAAGTGCATTTATATAAGTATTGAAAATTTGAATAAACTTTTTATGGATGATATAGAAGAAAACATACAAAAAAGAAGAGAATAACTAAAAGAACAATGAGAGTAGAGGAAATTGACAATAACCAGTTTGAAGAACAGTAAATAAACAACGGAAGTAGCAAATCTATTAGTTAAAAATAATAGAAAACATTAGATCTATATCAATAATTATATTCAATTGCATATGGCGTATATTTCTTACTTCCAAAATAAATATATAAACAGTTTAAACAAATTGTAATATATAAAAAATTTTAAACTTTCTCAAATGTTGTTATTAATTTTGGATCAGTTAATAACGTAAGACTTAAAGGGAAAAAAAAAACAGAAAAGAAATAGAGTATATTTTTTGAAAACATTTTTTTGTTATTATAATTTTCTGGGTAATTAATATATTAATTTTGGTTAAAAATTATTTTTAACACTTATGTATTTTTCACATCTAAAATCCTAAAAGGAGAAAAAAAAGAAAAATTTCACATCTAAAACCTATTCCCTAATACCTTAGCCTCATTATGCAAATAAAAAAAAAAAAAAAAAAAGCTCCAACTCCTATACGAGGGCCTCATTTTTTTTATTTCAAAAATTTCTCACTCCCCAGTCTTCTTCCCCGTACTTTCCCTTATTGCTCTACCTCTCTTACCAGTGTTCGCCATCTCAACATGCCGAAATCCTTTCTTCCTCTTCCCAAAATTCAAGTCTTTCCACACGGCTATAGAGGTTATTTCTATCATCTCGCTCTCTCTCATAGTCTCACAGAAGCTCGTTCTTTTTTTTCTTTTTTCTTTTTTTTGTTTTACGTTTTCATTGTTCTGTTGGGGTTATTTTTAGATGATTTTATTTCTTTAATTTTTCTATTTTCTACATACAGATCGGAGTCACTCGATCTACAGATCACGATGGTGTTATTATTATTTTTTTTTCCCTATAGATCTATAGATCTTCAGATCCTATTTGATCTTCATTTTTTTCTCATATTTTTTTTCCCGTTAATTTTTTTCTTCCTACAGATTCGACTCGATGGGTCTTCCTTACGGCGAGTGCACGACGTGCGGTGGTGGTCGGCGATGAGCGGCAGCGAGCTGCTGTGGCTGGGATGATCGGAGAGAAATGCAAGAGAAGAGGGGGCTGTCGGCTGGGAGAAATCTTTATATGAGTATCTTTATATTATTTCAATAATATATTATTCTTGACATATCAAATAATTTTTTAATATATATATTTTATTAAATGTATTTTATTTTTATTTTAGATCTTATTATTAGATTTTTCTATATCGTAAAAAAAAATTATATAAAAATAGAACAAAAAATATTTATTATAATTTTAACTTTGTTTGACCTTCTTAAAACAAATTTCTAGTTCTGCCACTTAGAGAAATACTCGTCCATGGGTAAATCTTGCATTTTTTTTGTGACGAGATAGAAAGAGAGTGAGGGATTGTTGAGTGAAGTTTGCTGGTGTTTATTTAAGATTGTTGAAAAGTGAAAGGAAGATAGAGAGAAAAAAGTCTGAGACAGACAGGAGGATAAAGCGAAAATTGAAATACTTTTGTGCATGTTGCAAGCTTCCGATCGGAATGAGAAACACCAGCCGAAGTAGAGATCGAGGTCAAGCACTAAAGCGGAACCAGAGTTTTGTTCTGTTTTTTTTTTTTTTTTTTTTTTATTATTTTTTAATATCAACTGACGTGGCATTATTCCACGTCAGCCGTTTACTCCCTGTTTCCATTCGGCAACTGCACCTAGCAGAAGTGCAAAAAAAAAGTGGAAACGGCCATCACACCATCCGTCCTTAAGTCACATCAAACATCAAAATTTGCTATCAATGATGAAGCTGCGATCCAAAAAATTAAAACAATGCATGATTACATCATAGGTGTCCTACATTGGTGATACTCAATAAGGTCCAGATCCCAGTGGCATACCACGCTATTACTGCTGATGCAAAATTTTGGGCATTTTTCTTTCCCAATGATGCATTTTATACTAAAAATGATGCCTGCATTTTTTTTTTCTTTTCATTCCACCGTGAAAAGAAAATCCAGAATGCATTTTTTTTCTGCACTTCATTTAGGGTAAGTCTGTATAGCAGCTAAGCTTATTAGAGTTGATTTTAATTTAAACATAACCTAACATTTAAATATACAACTTTTAAATCACAAGTAAGTTTGGATAGTGAGATGATAATTTTTAATTTTATATGAAAGTTTAAAATATTATTATTTTAAGATTTAGAAAAATTAAATTGAGATTTAAAAAAGTTGAATTATTTATTATATTTTATGTGAGAATTTAAAAAAGTTATAATGATGAAATGAGATGTATTCACTTGTCAAACCTACCAATATCACTCATTTAAAGACATCTTGACATGTGAGACTTATAATTTTTTTCAATTTAACACCTCTTTACACACAAGAACCACAATTTTTTTAACTTTTTATAAATACATCTAAACTCATCTTAACATCTAAACATATTTAACTTATCTTAGGTGGGCCTCACAAAACTTATTCCACCATCTGAACTCACTACTATTCATAAAGAACTTAACCTCAACATCCAAACGCAACCTTAGGGATGTTTAGAAACAGTTCTTATCCCATCTCTTTTCATCTCATTTGATCTCATCTTCTTTCCAAATATCTCTCAAACATAAACACTTTCAAACTAATGATTACACTTTTTCCACACTCTTAAACAAAAAAATAGATACAATGAGGAATGATATTTGCAGTCGTGAAGTGCGCAAGCATCGCTCAATCTCTTTGAAAAAAGTGAGTAAATATATGATCCACATGAAAAAATTAATTCATTGTTTAATAGTAGATCCCACTCTTTTTCAAAACGATTGCATTGCGCTTGAGCATTCTGCAACTGTACGTAGCATTACTAAAAAATAATTCAACTTTTTCAAATCTCAAAACAAAATAATATTAAATAATTATATTTTAACAATATCTTAACTTTATAATATTTTTTATTTAACTTTCTCTCTCGTTTCCCAAAACTCAAAAAAATATTTAACTCAAACAATTTCATTACTATTCATAAATCATTTTACTATTATTTTCAAAATTCGCATCCAATCTCATTCCCTAAGCATCCCTTAGTTTGACATTTTTTATCAGTTCATAAATATTTTATATATTTCTCTCTTTTCTTATTATTTATTCCCACTATTTCATTTCTCCATTCTTTATTATTATTTTAAAATGATATTACATATAAGGAAAAATAGATAAACAGTTGTAGAATATATTTTAAAAATCATTAACTTAAATAGATAAATTAGTATTCGACTGACTATTTTAAATAAAAATTTACACATACGGATTGCAATTTGTTTTTGCATTTGATTCATCCAACTAAACAATTGACACCACATTGGGTTTATCTAGAACTGTTCATCCGGGTTTTGATCTAGAAATCCAGGTATACTCGGATTGAAACTCGAGTTTCAAACCCAAACCGAGTTAGCCGGAGTCAGACTAGGGGTGGGCAACGGGGTCCCGCACTCCACTGCCCTGCCCCAGTCTGCCCCGCCCCCGCATGGGTAGGCGGGCTACCCTGAGCGGAGCAGGGGCATTTGTTTCAGTTTGAATGTTTTGAAAGACTGAGACGTTTGACAAAGTCGTATCCTATGGTTGTTTGTTCTAATGAAGAGTCTGGAGAGCACATCATAGCTGGTGCTGGAGAACTCTACCTTGAGATATGTTTGAAGGCTTTTCAGGATGATTTCATGGGTGGTGCAAAGATTATCAACTCTAATCTTGTTGTATCCTTCCATGAGATAATCCTTGAGAAGTCTTCTCGTATTGTGAAGGGCAAGTCACCCAACAAGCACAACCGTTTGTACATGGAAGTGCGCGCCTTGGAAGAGGGCTTGCAGAGGCCATTGATGATGGCCGTATCAGTCCAAGGGATGATCCTAAAGTTCGTTCCAAAATCTTGTCTAAGGAGTTTGGTTGGGAAAAGGATCTTGTGAAGAAAATAGTTAAACATGGCCAATATGATTCAAACTCGAGTTCCATCTTGGATTAAATCCGAACTGAGACCCGGAACTAGAATCCGATTTTCCTAGTTCCGGACCGGGCCGGGATGAACAATCCTAGGTTTACCCATATAAATTCTATGTAATAATAAAATATTATTTTAAAATTTATATATTTTATTTTTCAAATGTCATATTTTACAAATATAATAATCATATGTTGTGATCCAAAAATTCCATGGTTCCTTCGTTTTCTCTCTTCATATGAGTTTTTTTTCTCTCTACCAAAAGCCCAGCCATCCCACCTTCTCCACCCAGAGGGGGGTGAAGCTTCGGCTCCTACCTCCCTCCCACTGTCCGGCCAACGTAAAAAATGTACATCGTTTCCCTCCCCCGATGTTTCCTTAGTTTTCCGTCAATAGTACCAAGATGCACCGATCTGCTGTTTACAGTCCTCCTACGATCGCCACGCGTTCCACCATTAGATTTTCCAGCTGCCGATTTGTCGAACGGTAGAAGAAAACTAACCAAATGAGCGGCGCGTGTGTCTCACGAGCTCACAGTGCTCCACCGAGCCATGCACGAGGACTCTGCTGCCACCACTTGCAACACTATTAGGGTTAGCAGCTTCGAATCTCTTATGTTCGACTTTTACTTTCTTTCCAAAAGTGGCGCATGTGCTACATGCACCTCCACCGCTAGTGACGGTCCTATACTAGCATATCAACCCATCTTTCGGTTACTACTTTTCTATATTCCTACTTTCTGTAACCAATGATCAATATAAAAAATCAACAGTGATATATCTATTATCTTATGCTAGCGTATCGACCCATCGATATTGCAAACAATGATATATCTATTTTCTTATTAATCATTACAAAACTCAACTCAACTAACTGTTTCTTTCTCATTAAAAAAAAAAAAAAACTAGCTGTCTGATCATAATAATTAAGACAATACATAGATCATGTTAAAATATAATTTCTCTATCGTAAAAGCTCTCAAACGGCATAAATGAGAAATATAATTTATTCAACCGAAATATCTTTAAAAAAATCACATAAACGTATAGTATATTATGTAATTATAAAATATTTCTTAATTATAAAATAAATTTAACGTATTATATCTAATTATACTATTCTATAAATTTATTCTTATTGTATCTGTCATTTTAAACCTACCACGTCTCTCACTAGTCATTTCTTCAACCTACCCTTGATAATACAACCTCTGTATGCGTATTTATTTATCTTTTAAAGTCCTACGTTGAGGCTCCTGTGGTCACATAAATTCCTTACTTTTTGCAACGCCCATTAATTACTGAATTAATAAAATGTTATAATTTGTTCTCTTAAATTATATACTAAAGTTGATTTGGGAACATCTTCCCACATGAATAAGAAAACATCTACATAACTCTACGAACGTACAAGAGTACTTGGATTCTTTGAATACATGCAATTAATATAGAGTTTTGATAGGGATCAGGTACTGTAGTGGTGTGCAATTTTGCACCCCCTAGGTGGCAATTCTTTTTTTTTTTTTTTTTTAATGCAAAAAGCATAGTATATGTTTTCAGGTTCTCAATTCGAATTTAGCCCTCGAGCCCACGTCGAATCTCCTCCCCGCCCGCTCTCTTTTCCTCCCTACTCGTGTCGAACCTCCTCTGCCCATCAGCACCGACGACGCTGGCTCTCTTTCAAGCGACACCGAGCCTGTTTATCCAGCACCTCCACTCCCCGCATTGCCCAGCTCTCCTTCCTCCCCGTCACCCTCATCGTCCTAGGTGCGTGTGTACGTTTCTCTCCCCCTGATTTTCTTTTCTTCATTTCTGTTTTTGGCATTTGAGATTGATTTTGGGAAATACGTGTAGCACGGTTGCTAAGTCTCTCATCTTCCCTACTTCAGAATCGACATCAACAATCCCTAGAGTCCCTGCTTTAGAATCGACATCAACGAATCTACATTTGGGCAGCTAGGTGAATGGTTTCTTGCCCTAGAGTCCCTCTGTTATGATTCTAGTAAGGGAATGTAAAGAATGTAGAATCTGTTGGTTTGAACGTTGTTTGAATGTAGTAAGGGAATGTTGTTAGAATCTGTCCCTTTGCTACGATAATAAGATCGATAAAAAAGGTAAGCATAGCAAGTGTTTGAAAAAAAGCTCAAATGAGCCATAACTCTATTACATTGGGTTCTTCGATGTAGGTAAACCGTACTAGGCCTACATGTGGTTTGCTAACAATTTTTTTTTCCTTTCTGTTTTTTTTTTTTAAATAAAAAATCCTAGAATTAGGCATTGACATAATGTATTCCTAGACCAATCAGAGAACCGTGTTCCTAAATTTGTTATCTTCTTGAGTATATTGTATAAGACATCATAAATTAACTTCATGAAAATATTGTATAAGATGCATTGAAATTTTTTTTTTTTTTTTTTTTTTTTTGTTCAAGGTGCTAAGTTGCTATAGAGGTGGAAATTACATGCATAAATCACCTAACAATTAAAGAATATGGCTGAGATGTTTTGGTCATAGATACACTTTGTTAAAGATATCTAGTGCCAAGAAGGTGTCTAAAATGGTTTTTAGTTTTTTTCATTTTTATTTCAATAAATCTTAGCATCAGCCTACTGTGCGCATGAGCCAACACTCTATTATATTCTTGGTTTCTTTTGAGAAGCAATTGCTCTTCAAAGGAACTTGTTCCAATGAATGAGAAAGAATATGTTTGGTACATTATTTATTCCAATTATTTCTTTGATGTAGATTGCAAATAATACATTTTTTGAACGAATGATGCACCCAAGATTCTTTCCCAGTCATGAGTTTGTCTTGCTTGTATTTTTCTGGTCTGGCACCATGCTTGCGCATTAAACCCTTCGACTTGTATGATCATTACGTTTTCTTGTATTCTCACTTGAATTAGGCTCTTCTCATATTTTTCAAACATTAGTTGCTCTTTCTAGGATTTTTTTCTGCATCTTTTCCTCATTGACGTAGATAAGTCTATGACCATTTAAATAACCAACAAACCTCAGAACCCGATGGCCTTTTCCTGTTGCTCTGTGAATCTCTTTGGGAGCTTCATGCTTCACTTTTCTTCCTGTCCATAGATTTTTTCTGTTTCCAGCTATGTCAGGGCATGGTTTTTGTTTTCCTTACTTCTCAGGTTCATATGGAAAGCCTGAGATCTCTAGGCTGTCCATCAAAACAGGTTGATTGATTGTCTTATTTCAGGTTTGTCTTTATATATATAGATATATACAAAACTGATGATGTATATAAAATTATATGGAGTAGAACATATATATACATAAATAGAATAACTAGTTCCAGTGCATTTATTCTTGTGCCCTAGGAAAAAAATTGAATATTTGAAAATTGGTTGTATTGGCTTCAAGATACATTCACTCAAGCCAAACAATGGGTTCAAGAATTGCATAGACAATGTGAAGTCATCAAAACTGCTCTCAACATTTCTGAAGTAATTCACTCTTGACATTAAAATCATTTTGGTTGGGTTTTTGTGCTCCCTTCAGACAAGCATATAGTCCACTATGACTAGTTCTTAGAGAGATTCAGATTGAGGAACAACTCAAATAACCCCGGTGGAGAAGAAAATAAAATCATATGTTTGGTACTAATTAACCATGCCAAAAAGTTTAATATATAAATTGGACTAATAGCTTTGTAATGTCATATTGTACATGACATTACCATTTACATGTAAACTTGTTGCAAGATAAATTTGAAACTTCATTTATAAATGTATATGTGATAGTTGATGTTATTTAATGCATAAAGTCATATATGCAGTACATGAGTAAGTGATAATTGAATATCACTTATTAAATTCCAATGTTCGTTGCTATTATGGAAAACAATGCATCTTCGATATAGGTACACCGTATTAGGCCTGCATGTGGTTTTTCCTTTCTAGACCACCCAGCTAGCTAGCTGCAATCAAACGACGTTGCTGCTTCAGCTTGCTAACAATTATTTTCTTTTTTCTTGCTTTTTAAAAAAAAAAAAAAAATCCTAGAATTAGGCATGTTTATTTATTTTTATTTTTATGATGTAAGATCATCCATTTGTAACATGTTATCTATTTAATATCAAAGTTATCTACTTGATTGATTAGTGGAAGTTGGAACCCATAACATACATAAAAACTCATAATTACTTAAATTTTTCTAGAATTAGTATGATGGGGGAAGAGGAAGATGGAATGGCACCCAGGGCTTCGACCTGGACTTCACAGTCGTTAATGACGCCTCAAAATACATTTGGAGATGAAAACGATTAACACGTGAGTAGTTTGTGTGATGTCTCTTATTTTTTTAAAAAGTTTGGGCTGACGTGCTCATTAATCTAAATAATTGCAACATAATTTTGATGTTAATATGCCCTACCCTCCGTTGCTAGATAATTTAAAGGACTTTAGACAAGAATTTTCTGAATTTCCAGAATTTGAAGAAAATGTTAGAAGTACATTTTCTGATGTAGCTAATGGTATTAAGCTTTTTTTGCTTTCACTTTTAATGACGCTAATATTAAATTAATGCTAATCCAGCCCTATGTTTCCATGTTTAGAAATGTTGTTCGACATAGATGAAGATTTAAAAGGTACCATTGTTGTCCCGGATGGTGAGGTACGAGTTGAAGCACCAAGATCCTGTATGGAATTTGAGAGTGAGAATAAAATTACGGCCAAGTATAAGCAATATGCCAAGCAAGAGCGATTTAGTGTAAGGACACAGAGGACTAAGAGAGATGATGATGGGAGGCCTGTGTATGTGACTATTGGTTGTGCCCGTGGTGGAAAATACCAACCTAAGAACATTAATCCATCCAAGCCATGTGTAACAACTAAAACGGATTGTAAAACAAAGGTAAATACAACGTTGAACAAGAATAAAAAATGGGTTATCACCACTGTTGATAATGCACACAACCACATTACTGTCAGACCCAAGAAGACAAGACTCTTGCGATCTTACACGCGTCTAGATGAGTGCAGTCAAATGATCCTCGACCTCAATGATAGAGCCGGTATTCGAATAAACAAGAATTATTTTTCTCTTGTCGTTGATGCGGGTGGTTTTGAGAATCTAGATTTTCAAGAGAGAGATTGTCAGAATTTCATTAGTATATTAATTACATTTCACTTTAATTAATTAGTATACATTAGTATACAAATATATATTAGTATATTAATTACATTTTATGCCCTAATACTAATACTATTGGTATTAGTAATCCAATTTAAGTCTATATATAAAGAACTACATAAATCATTATAGTATTAGTAGTTATACTAATACTATATCACTATATACTCCAATCAAACTATCACAGAAATATATCACACACTGCTTATCTCCAGGCATGGTTTTTCCTTCTTAAACCAAGTTAGGATTCTTTAACATGCTAATTAAGAGCAAAACTATCTAAACATCATCAAGAAGTTTTTTTAATAAAGAAGATTTTTTATAGCAGAATTTTTTTCACATGGCAAATTTTTTTTATACAGCAAATTTTTTATAATAGAATTTTTTTTACACAACAAATTTTTTTTTATAAAGCAGAATTTTGTAAATAGTAATAGGTTTTTAATAAAACATATTTTTTTAAAGCATATTTTTTTTTATAAACATATTTTTTATGACAAATTTGCATTTTATTAAAACTGAAAAACCGGACCAGAAACCAGAAAATCAGTGGTACCGGTTTAGGGAGTCACCAGTGCGTAACTGGTTTTAGAAAATGCAAAAACAGTGCATACCGGTTCAGTCCTTAATTTTTTCCAAAAAGGGACCGGACCGGACCGGTTATACCCCTAGATATTGTAATTATAGACCTATGTTCATATTTGCTATTGTAGGGTTTGTAATATTGGTTTTATTATATGCTAAACTTTGAAAAATATTGATATTTTTTTAGTACGTAGTTTTATTTTTTAAGATATTCTAGTTATTAATAAATTTAGATTTTAATTTTTATGTGAAACTATATTAATTAGGTCAAATGGATTATACATGTTAGTTCAACCAATTTACATGAAACAAGTTTAAATGGGTCGTGTTGTGTTGACTTATTTATGACTAATTAATTATTAAATGGCTTAAAACAGGTTACACAACACAATTTGTTATTTAAATGGGTCAGGTTAGGGTTTCACACGTTTTAATTTGACCTATATAGTCGAAAGTTCATGATTTGACACGACTCGAAAACACGAATTGTCACATCTACCTCAATATTGCCCCCAACCACGCTCGAGCAGGGTGGCCATATACAGCCCCCGCCTCGTATGGAAGCTGTCTATCCCCGTCCTACAGGCTGATTCACCTAGTTATGTTCAACTCAAACAAGAAAATCCCAAAATCCATAAACTATATCACAAAAAATAAAATAAAAACATAGAATCAGCAAATCTAAAAATGTTGAAGACAAATTGTCAGAATATATCAACTCAAAACGTTTGTGAAACTTGAAAATTACAAGCTTAGACAAATAAGGAGAGAAGAAAGCGAACGAAAAGAGAAAAGAGAAGAAAATGCGGAGAAAAAGAAGAAATAGAAGCAGCACGGACGAATACGATGAGAGAAGAAATGGAACAAAAAAATAGTAGAAGGAGAAAAGGAGAAAAAAAATGTAAAGAGGGTGTTTCCTTTCTTTAACTTTGCTTTCTTTCCCTCTATAATTATAACACCAAAGGATGATAGTGATAGCCACTTTCCCCCAGCTTCTAGACTCTAGAGCATTACTTTGTCTGGTTAAAAGAAAGAATATTAATATTCTGTTGGGCTAAATGGATTGAGAGCTTGAGAGAGTGAACTTGAAGAGAGAGATTAAGGCCCGAGAGCTTGACAGAGTGAACTCAGAGAGAGAGAGAGAGGGGGGAACGGATTCTGGAAGGCCAAGGAGCAGCATTTAACGTACGTGTGAAGCAATTCGGGAATGTCGATATATATCAGATTTGAGGGTGTAAAACGCCCAAAAGCACCAAGTCCGGTTTTAATATAAACTCTAAAGAGAAAAAGGGAAAAGATAGTCTGCCGCCTCAACTTACCGCTCAAGCTGTTGACCGCCGATCAATTTTTTCTTTTTTCTTTTTTACTAAGTAATTAAGGAAGTTATTTTAAGTGTATTGGTGTATTTTTTTATTTTTTAAAAATATTTAAATATATTAAAAAAATTAAAAAATACAAAAAGTTGAAGGCGGTCTTGTTCAGCTGTGCTACTCAGGCAGCAGACTAACACCACTCAGAGTTTTGCTACACAACCTTCACCACACTCCACACTCCACATTTTTAAAAATTTTAAATACTTTTTTAGTGTATTCTTTTTAAACTATTTCATATTTTCTATTCATTATTCATATAATAAATATTTGATAAAAGAAAAAATTAAAAAAAATTAAAAGCAGTTTGTACCTTATGGACTTGACTAATTATTTTGAAATTTATTATTTTTATAATTTTTTTATAAAAAAAATTAAACTAATCTCAATTTAATATTCATACATTTAAATACATATTTCAATCTATTTACATTTAAACATATTTCAATAAGATTTATAAAATATTACTATTCATAAATCAGCTCAGATCGTATAAGATTACCGCATCTTAAAAACCTTTGTAGCTAATAAAATATTACGACTTTTAATAATTAGATCACTTATTAAAATCTAATGACTAGACCTAAGCCATAAACTTTCCTTTTTATGATTTTAATTCTTGGGCTTCTCTATAAATTAATTATAAATAAGAATTTTTACATTTTTTATATTTTTAATTTTTAATTAATTGAAAGAAAATATGAAGGAAGGGAAAAAAATATAAACGTGTCAAACATTACTTAGTTGTGAATAGTATTTTAGTTTTTCCAACAATAATGCGTGCATTTTCTTGTTAATTATAAATTTGATATGTTTGGATTTCACGTTTATGTAATATATATATAGGGAGAACATGCGACATTTTACGTACTCAAATTTAATTGAGGTTTTCTTTGTGTCAACTAAATTATTTTTCATTGCATGAGCGCTTTTGAATAAGTTTTTATTATTTTGTTTCAAATTATTCTTCAAATTATAAAGTTATTTGTATTACAAAATAGATTTAACAGATGAATTCACTTCTTTTATTTACAAAATTATTTATAAAATTATTTTATTATTAATTCTTTTGTAGAAATAACAGCACTCTTCTGATTAATGTATTAATGTTTCGTCATTGGATACGGCCGGGTTGAGAAGTTGAATAAAAAGTACTTAGAAAAATACTTAGAATGTGCAATTTCTTGACCGTACTTTAAGTGAACTTCAATCATCCTAACATTTTTAAAGAACTATTTTCGAAGATCGAAGAAACGAAAAAGAATTACCAAAATGATTAATCATAAGGAGAATCAAAGGAAATATATATATATAGCTCCGATCATCATTACTAAACCAAGATCTAGTTACATACACAGCCCAGAAATTCTTCTTTTTCTTATGGCCAAAACCATTTAAATGGTTGAAGAATTTCCCTTGCAAAATACTTTTACACACATATGACATGCCCATGCATACTAAATAGTCTTGGTTCTTCGGATTGGCTTGAAAGATTACTCCCTGTGTCCAAGGAAAACGTCTGTCAGGACTGCGGTGGAGTAGAGTGAAACCTTTATCAGCTCCAAGCCCTAGAATGCATGCACCAGAAACTCAAAATCACATATGACAGTAGAAAACATATATAAAAAAAAAACAACTTTTTCTTCTCGGAAAAGAAAGAAACAACAAGATCTAACCTTCTTAATGTCGATCTCGACCTTCTTCTCCTGAACAGAACCCATGTCTTTGATGTTTAAAGTGTTGAGAAGGGTAATGCTAGAAATGGTTGACATGGGTTTCACCGTCAAATCATCCATAACCATGTATGTCACCACACCTCTAACATACCCTTTCTCATTGTTTTGAACTTCAACACCGTAGTAGTAGTTGGACTGAGCCACGTTATCTTGATCAGGTGAAACGAAATTTTGCAGCAATGGAGGGGTAAGAGTTGAAGATTGGAATGCTGGTTTAGGGTTCAAGAGAGAACCCTTGGTTTGGTTTGGAAGAAGATAGGAGGGGTCAAGGTTTTGGATGCTCTCATGGACTCTGCCCAGGGACCCTGACCCAGCTGCCAAGTCATTATCCCGAAGAAGTCCAATGATGGAACCGAGAGGTACCTGTAGAAGTCCGAAGAGGAAGTCCACGAATTCCTTTCCGGTCTCTGCAAACACCACCTTGTTTGAGCTTTTGTCTACGAGGAGCTTCAAGCTAACTGTCGTCTCGCTGCTGCTGGGATTTGTGGCCATCTTTGTCTCTGCATCAATTTGATGGGAGCCATGGACTCTATATATTGAAGAAAAACGAGAGAGGGAGAGTACGGAACCAGACCAATTATTCGAGAGTACGGATTTGTGGCCATCTTTGTCTCTGCACCAAATGTTGTCCGAATTTAGAGTGTTATACACGCAAAGTTGTAAAGTTGTTTCTTATGTATTTTATTATTTATATAAATATTTTCTAAAATATTATACGGACGATAAAACTTATTTCAACTCATTTTATAAATGTATATTTTTTTTTATGTGAGGTTCACATATTTAACTAAAAATCAAAATATTTTTTGCAATTAAAAATATAATGCATTCGTAAAAACGTCACTTCCAACTCTTCGACAAATTCTTGTTCACATACACAATAATGGCCATAGAAGGGGCCAGGGATTACAATGTTTCGACAAAAGATCAATACAAGTATAACAGAATCGGCAAAAAAAATAGAAAAGAAGCAGGAAATAGAAGTTCAAATTAATAAATAAACTTAATTATTAGTATTATATTCTTAATAATATAAGGAATTAAATAATCAATCTTGATTTTTCATTAATAGTTAAATAAATTCAACTATCTATAATATAGACTAATTTGATTTATCTGTAGCGAAGAATACAGGAAAAAAAAAAAAAAACCAGTTTTGTTAAGACTGTTCTGATATCATAATCAGAATAATTCACTTTATCAACATGAAGGCTTTGCAGTACACGCGGAAAACCCTTATCGATTAGAGTGGGGCTAACGCTTCCGGCCTTTGTTTTGATTTTGTTAAACAAGGAACGAATCCAGGAGCTCGCAAGATTCTTAAACAAATTCACCATACAACATAAATGTCTATTGCGGCTACATCATGTTGCCGCAAAAAGTAAGTTTTCTGCCCCCAAAGTCTTTTGACTCTTTTGTGGTGACAAGTTGTCGTCGCAGGCCCACTAGAAATAATTGGCCATAAAAAGTTTTTTTTGCCGTGAAATGTCGCCTGGTCAGACATGCTTACTTTCTGCAGCGAAATTTAAGTTGCAGCAAAAGATATATGGCCATATTTCTTGAAGTGAAACAAAAACCTATAAAACTGCACAAGAACCCCCAAAAGAAAAAGGTTTTCAGAACAAAAATTAATCAGAAATGTGAGCTTTACAACTAACATTTGGGCCTCCTAGAAAATTAAGAAAATAAAAGTTTCTTTATAAATAAAAAGTAAAACAATCACATAAAACATTTGCTACTCTCATCCACACTAACCACATACCATACTTTTTTAAAATTTTTAATTTAATTTATTTTATTTTATTCTTCTTAAACTAATTGATTTCTTCTACTTTTCATTCATACACCACATATTTGATAAGAAGAAAAAAAATTTTAAAAATATATATGTAATATGAGAATAATAAGCAGAATTTTTCATTCTAAAATATCTCTCCTAGAAAAACTTGAGTAACCTAATAATTCCAACAGTACATCCCCTCCAAGATCCACCTTATTTACTAGCAGTAGACCTGTTGAGAATAATAATTAGTTAATATCACGAAGAGTCAATTAAAAATAACTCAAAAAAATAAAGTTATAATTTTTCAGGGGTAGTAAGAAAATTGCTGAATGAGGAAGGAATGGGAATTTTTCTAAGAAAGAATAATTACTGGCATCCAATTAAGCAAAGCATAAAAGTTTGCCAAATCTGTAAGCATTTAGATACGATCGATCTTAGAAAATAACCTTAATTAGGTATACAGTACTAAGAGAGCACTAAGGATGAATTATGACTTTAGGTCAAATGTCATCTTAGGCTTCATTTGTTTTTGCACATGATATGAGATTAAAGTTAAAAGTTGAATAAAATATTATTATAATATATTTTTTAATATTATTTTTGTTTTAAAATTTAAAAAAGTTGAATTGTTTATTTTATTTTGTATCAGAATTTGAAAAAATAATAATAATTAGATGAGATGAGATAAGTTCAATAAACGTAATTAAATGGATATACTTTACGGTAAAATTAATTTTATAATTTGAAATATCACACCATTTTATCAATTAACTTTATAAAAAGAAATTATGCCTAAAATACCTTTTTTTCATAATTATATTTATTACATCTCAAGGAATATTTGCTTGGACAATTAGATGTTAGGTGGGATGTCATCGTCGAGCGGTAAACACTGCGCAGCAAATATGGAGAGATTAATATAGGCTAGTTTGGATAAAGAAATATTTTGAAAATATTTTTTTTTTATTTTTTAACTATTTTTTACTATTATTTATTACTATTTAATATTTTATCATTACTTTTTTATTACTTTTTAACTATTATTTATAGAATATCTGAAATCATCTCACTATCAAAACGCAACCTAAAAATATCTCTGACCAACTACTCATGTGTTGGCCGTTATCATTTCTCCTACACAAAAATAGAAATCGTAGTCCTTTTTTCTCCTTCTTCTTCTTATATATATGCGCCATATCTTTGTATTTTTACATCGATGATCTTGAGAAAGAAACTACAAATCTCTCCAAACAATATCTTAAGATAACTGATTGCAATACACCCACTTACACCGCCTCTAACAATGGCTTACTAGCAAATTGTCTTTTTAGACAAAGCCCTCATTGTAGGGCATGGGTAGGGACCATAATTTCCATTTTCTTTTTCTTTTCTTTACCACTTTTGCACTATGGTTATTGCACTGGAGTATTTGTTGAGAAACCTCACCCTCTTATCATGTATCATATTTTCTAATATGGAATGAAATTTGCTTGCTTATAAAAAATAAAAAATAAAAATACTTATACTTTTAAATTTTTAATAATAAGCAACAAGTCATTTTTTTAATAGTCAAAATAAGAGATCTATATAGACAATCCAAAATAATAGAAAATTGAAAAAAATTAAATCCTAATTGAAAAATAATGTCAAATATTCCATCAGTTAGCCGTCGTAAAGACAATCATTAGAACAATCTACTTCTCAGAGTGCTTGAATATGTATTAAAAATAAGTTTTTCCACAACTATGCATTAGAATATAAATTTATATTAAAATTATTTGAATTTTATTGAGTTTTTTCTATATATGTACTTAAAAATAATAATATTTTAACAGAAAGTTGTAAAAAAATTGTAGAATGGTTATCCAGTTAATATTATTCTGTTTTAAAATTTTTACGCTCATCTCCCTGGCTTTAGTGTTCTACAGTATTTGGTAATTAGAGCATTTTTATCTCATATCCTATAAAATTTCATATAATTTAGTTAAAAAATACATTCCCTATCACCTCCTACATCTCATTCTCTATCATTTCTCTATTCTATTAAAATAATATTTCTTTATTCTTTCTTTATTACATTTTTTTCTCTCACTTCTATTTACAAACTTAACTACTCAATATTTTTTCTTATATTTTGAACTATTACTCTAGTGAATATTTTAAACAAAAATTTAAATTATTTTTTTGTGGATATGATAATATTTTTAAGAAATTAAATTTTTAAAATTTTTGTAATTAATTAAATTTTTTTTAAAATTATTAGACTATAATAAATATGAGTATGAGAAAAAATGTAGATAATTGGAAGAAGAATTTATTTTATGTATTAGAATAAAATATTAATAAAAAATAATTTATCTAATATAATTTTATATAATACATTAAATATTTTTTACAATAAAATATCATTATAACATCAAATCATTTTAATTTATAAATTTATCTACTTTGAATATACTACTCAGGCTTAAAGTGTAAAATATTATAATATTTAAAATTGTAATGATAAGAGAAGATAAGTTGAAATAATTTTTCAATCCAAACGAGCCTATCACAATAAATTATGTATTGAACACAAAAATTATAAAGACTAATAATTTATACAAATCTCAAATAGATAAATTCTACACACTTTCTTTATATAAAACTGGATCTCACTTTAAAGAAATATAAAAAATCTATATTTTTTAGTAGGACTCATTTTTTTACCAAAATACAAACTTATGCAAATTTTATCTATTTAGAACTTATACTGTCCTTGCTCATTTATAAATAATATATATATAACTGATCTTAAAAAATATAAAACTAAAAAGTAATAAAGTATGAATCCAAAGTCACCTAAAGGCTAAAGAGGTGAAATGAGATGGGGTATTATGAATAGTAGAAAAAGTTTTTAGTTAAGATGAGATGAAATTATTTGTAAAAAAAATATATGTTTAGATAATGAGATTAGATGAGATAATTTTTACTTTTTAGAATTTGATAAAGAGAAAGGTCCCACCAACGATTGAAAATTATTTAATAATTATTATGTAATAGTTATGAATATATTAATAAACAATACTATTTATTATTAATTAAGAAATTTATAAACAAATTTAAATCCCAAATTATATTTTTTTGTTGTTGGCAGAAATTACTCTATATTCCCAAAAATTAAAATTTCTTTCTTAAAAGATATTATTCTAATTATAATCTATTTATTCTTCTATATATAAGAAATTCAAAGTTTTTTTATTCTAATTATAAATTAGAATAATTTTGATTATTATAATAGATAATTATATGTATTAAAAGTGTGGTAGATATTTTTTTTCCCAATTTTTTTTAACCAAGGCGGGAATTGCTGAACTATTCAATACTTTCAAAAATAACAATTTTTTTTGTGAAAATATATTATTTTAATTATGACTTATTGATTATTTTATCTATTAGGAAATCGAAATATTTGTAAAATAAAAAAATTTTTACAACCTCTTACTATTTATCCACTTCACACTTCATATTTTTTTTAATTTTTTTTTTCTTTTATCAAATATTTTTTATATGAATAGTGAATAGAAAATTGAAAATAGTTTAAAAAGAATAAAATAAAAAAAATATTAAAAATTTAAAAAAATATAAAGTGTAAAATGTGGTTGAGATTGTATAACAAAATTCTTTAAAAATCGGATAGACATGCGTTTGGATATACGGATGAAGCCAGCCGTACAACAGGGATGAGATCCGTGTATCCAAACCGGACCAAGTAAAGCTGTTTGATGTTTAATTAGAGAGAAAAGTAAGCAGTTTGTACCTCAAGAATTTTAACTAATTATTGATAAAATTTATTATTTTTTACCTCATATATTTTAGCTAATTATTGATAAAAAAAAAATTAAACTAATCCCAATCTGTTATTTATACATTTATATATATATTTTAATATATTTATATATAAACACATTTTAATAAGATTTATAAAATATTACTATTCATATATCAATTCAGATCATCTAAAATGGTTAAGACTTTCACAACTAATAAAATATAACGACTTTTAATATCACTTATTAAAAACCAATGACTAGACCTAAGCCATAAACTTTCCTTTTTATGATTTTAATTCTTGTGCTTCTCTATAAATTAATTATAAATAAGAATTTTTACATTTTTTTATGTTTTAGATTTTTAGTTAATTGAAGGAAAATATGAAGGAAGGGAAATAAATATAAACGTGTCAAACATTACTTATTTGTGAATATATAGTATTTTAGTTTTTCCCACAATTGCGTGCATTTTCTTGTTAATTATAAATTTGATATGTTTGGATTTAACGTTTACGTAATAGTGAGAACATGTGATCACATTTTACGTACTCAAATTTAATTGAGGTTTTCTTCTCTGTGTCGACTAAATTATTTTTCATTGCATGGACGCTTTTGAATTAGATTTTATTATTTTGTTTCAAATTATTATTTTTCTTTCGTTGGTACATATATATATAAATATTTATACGAATTTAAAGTTGACAAAAGACGTCATTTCCATCCGTTTTAAATTGTAAATTGCTTGTGAAGGATGTATCTCACTTTCAGTCTGTACTGTTATCTTGCCAATGGTCCAAAGCAAGGTCGGCCTGGGTCACCTGGGAACACTCCGATACTTAAGTCAGTAAGAGTTTTTAAAATGATTCAAGAACCAGAGAAAATCAAGAAAAAAAAAAAATCAATCCCCTGCTATTGAGGATTACTTGGTATATATAGAATCTTGTTATGATGTTTATCTAATGCAGAGATTATCGGGGCGTGAAGTCAACTTTTTGGATGCAACCTCGTGGCCGAACTGGTAACGTATCTGCATAGGATCCATATTTTCCCATAAGTGGTTATATGCGTATGTTTGACTTGGTCGAGCTTTTGATACCTCAGCTTTTTTTATTCGACTAAGGGTCTTTTATATTGGGTTTCTTTTATATTTGGACTTGTCTATTCAGAGTGGACTTCTTCACTATTATAAGCTTTCCAGTTACCCCGCTAATTCTCTTCGCCTCATGGTGTAGGGAATTAAATGTCTGTCAATATTGTGTCTTTATAAGCAATCTGCGATTTTTTTTTATGGGCCCTCGATTATGGGCTTGTGTTGTGTGCTTGGCGCGTAGGATGGCTATTGATTGCTGGGACAGGCCCACCTCGTGTGTGTACAGTTGGGTTCTAGCCGACCTTTCACATTCTTGCGCCGTTTTCCTTTTTTCTCTTTTTTTTTGTAAAAAAAAAAAAAGAAACTTCTATGGTTCTTGTTGACGTGGCAAAAAGGGAGAGAGTTTTCTTGTGACGATTGCTTTCGCCCTTAGTGTCAAATCATGATGCCCATGACTGTTGACGTTCCGCTTCTTTTTCTTTTAAATATCCCTTCTCTTCCTTCTATACTCTCTCTATTTCTTCCCTTCATTTGCTCTTCTTCCTGCGTTTTTTCCGTCCGTATTTCCTTTATTGTTCTTGTCATCTTTTTCTTGCCCCACTCTCTTTGCTTTCTTGCTTTTGTCCTTCTTTAGCTTCAATGGCTGACCAAGGCGACTCCTCTAATCCACCTTTCTTTGTTCCAGCGGGTACAGTTTTTAAAGGTCATAGATGGCGTTCAATTCTCTGGAAGAAAAATCTTCCTACGCTTCGAGAAGAGCTTGGCATCCCTGCAATTGCCAATTTAGAGGTTCCCCCGCTGGGGTGCTGCAACGATTAAGGCTATACAGGTAGGACTACTTTGTCCACCGTTATGTTTACCCACGGATTGAGGCTTCCCTTCTGTTGTCCTCTCCGTGATGTCTTGGACCTACTCGACTTGACTCCCGCCCAACTCCATCCTCATTCTTTGAGGACATATCGAATGGTCCTAGAGCCTCTTGGAAATGTTTACCCAGACTTAACTGCTCGGGAGTTTTTAGCCTTTTATAGCGTGCGGTCCACCAAGAATAATATTGCTAACTTCCATAAGAATGAAAGGTGGCCTGCTTTGGCTTGTTTTAAGAGCCGTCATTCCAATGCCAAGACTTGGAATACCAATTTTTTCTTTACCACAGATACGGGCTGGGATTTTCCCGCCGGGGAGGCCCTCGCTTAGGATTTTCATGTTAGGGCGATTTGAGATTGTTCATTCTTGAGCGGAGGCCCATGAGGAAGAAGTGTGGACCGACCTTCTAGTGACGCCTGAAAATATAGATCGTTTTCTGATGTCCCCCAATCACTCTCAAGCTCAGAGGCGTTAGTTATTGTCTCGGATGTGATTCCTACTTCCATAAAAAAGCCCTCTGAGAAGAATAAGTCCTCTGTCGGGTGTAAGGAAAGTAGCTGCCCTGAGTAGGATGGTGCCAAAAAGATAAATAAGAAGTCTGAGAAGACAGGGGCAAGGAGAGAAGAGAAGTGAGGAGCAAAAGGAAGAATGATGATGCGAGTCAAAGAAAAAGGGCTCGTCCCGAAGGCTCCCATCGCTCATCACCTTTGTGAAAGAAAGTTATGGCGACTTTGGAGGGCGCTATGGTCTAGTCGCCTACACACTCAGGAACCACGGCGTCATTGGAGGGCGCCCCAATGCGTACGCCTATTCGGCAGTAGGAGGAGACTGTTGTCCGTCCAGTGGGTGTCTAGGCTCAACTACCCTCCCCGTCAATTACTGCCACCCATCCATCACCCCGCAATTCTCCTGCGAAGCAGCGGCCTCTTAGTTTGTTAGATGCTGAGAGCTTGGCCAGTATAACCCTTTTTTATCTGCAGCTACTTTTCAGGTCAATCCCCCCTCTCCAGCACATCCACTGTCAACCACTCCCATTTCTGAGTTCCCTGTGGTGGAAAGTCGGGTAAGGGGATGAGTTGGATGCCAAAGTAGTTGCCGCCCTGAACCTTGATGGCATTACAAGCCCAAAGGTTGGCGAGGATTTGGACGCCCGAGGGGTAGAATGGATCAGCGCTGTCGAGCTTACGCCTTCCTGCCGTGAAGCTGCTTGTGCCGAGACAAAGGTTGCTCAAGTTCCTCCTGAGACCCCGCCCGCCACTCTATATGGGAGAAGCACTCATGCTCTAGCTGGGAGTGGCGAGGGACCTTCCATCCCTTCACATTGTTCCCCATCTCATGAGGAAAGAACGGACTCTTTCCAAGAAAAGGAAGGGAGCGACCTTCTGCAGAGAAATGCTCACTTGATCGAAAAGGAACCAACTCGCCCCCAGCCTCCCATCCCAATTATTTTTCTTAAGAGCCATCTAAGGAAGGGCCGAACTTAAACTCAGGACTCGCGATGGTCCCCTTGGTTGAGTTTGGCCGTGCTGCCAGTGGTAAGGCCTCCTCTTCTTCTGCCAACACCCAGATTAAAGTTGTTGCTTAGATGGCCGATCACTTAAAAGATTGGTTTTCGAATGTACTACTTAGCGTGTTTTTCTTTTCTCTCTTTTTTGTTATCAAGTAGTTTTGACCTTGGCGATCTCATTTTCCTTACAGGGGATCAGCGACCTGGCAGCATGGATTGTGGCGAATCAGGCCCGCCTAGTAGAAGAAATCCTTGAGCGGCGAAAGATGTGTGAAGTTGCAGAGCTTTCTGCCAAGGAATGGCAGGCGAACAGGGCTAAGCTTGTCTCCCTGTCGGAGAGAGTGAAGGAGCTCAAGACATAATTGGAGCAGTCAGAAGGTCATTCTCACTCGCTTCAAGGAGACTTAGAGATTCGGGAGGAAGAACTTCACCGACTTCGAGAATCCGATCACCTTGCTCGAGTGGCAAAGGACCAAGATGCTCAAGCCCTACAGTTTCTTCGATCTGAGAGGGATTTGGTGAGGTCTCAACTTTCTGAAGTTTGACAAAAGCCTGAAGCCGAGGTGTCCGCCCTCAAGTCTGAACTTTTTGCCCCCAACTTAGACCGAGACTCAGCTCGCCAAGAGTTGAGTTGTTCGCAGGAGCAGGTTCGGGAGCTATCTCACCAGCTTGCGGCTGCAACGGAGAAGGCTCGCCTTACTGCCCTTGACCTCTCTGTGGCGCAAGGGAGTTTGCAAGAGCTTGAGGAGTGTCATAGCAAGTACAAAGAAGATCGCAATAACGTGAATGAAGAACTTAGGAAAGCCATGCTACAAGCAGAGGCCTGGGACAAACGCCTGTCCAGGAAAAGAAAAGAGCTTGCCGAAGCCCGGGCTGATATTGAGTGCTTGTGCAACCAGTTGGCTTGTGTGCCTGATACCAAAAACCATGTCTTTGGTTACGGCTATGTCGCTGGCATTCTAAGGCTCAGATCCGCCTCTTGATTAACCCCTCCACAAACCTTGTGAATTTGGACCGGGAGTTATTTGTTCCTGAGGAGAATAGTCTTCGTCTGGCTGATAGATTTGGTTAGAAAGAGATGTCTGACGCTTTCATAGGAACTCCTCCCTTGCCGGCACCAGATGACGCTCTGTAGCCCCTCTGCCCCTTTCTATTTTTCTTTGTATTCATTCTTTTTTTTTTATGTATACCCTTCTATTTTCCTTTTGATATTGGATCAAGACTCGTAATGTAATGCATTTGTCAAGTACTTTTCCATGTACATTAAACTTGTTATTTTATTTGGAACGCTTTCGTGTTTGCTTTTGGCTACTTGGGATTTTGTATATCGCGCCCCTCTTTACTTGGCACCATAAGTCGCAAAGTTTTGCCTTTGGCGTTTAAGGGATGGCGTGGTTTAAGGATTTGCGCGCCTTTTTTTTTTTTTACTTGGCACTACAAGCTGCTACGGCTTGTCTTTGGTGTTTAAGGGATGGCGTGGTCTGAGGACCTGTGCGCCCTTTTTTACTTGACACCACAAGCAGCTATGGCTTGTCTTTGGTGTTTAAAGGATGGCGTGGTCTGAGGACCTGAGCGCACTTTTTTACTTGGCACCACAAGCTGCTATGGCTTGTCTTTGGTGTTTAAGGGATGGCGTGGTCTGAGGACCTGCGCGCCCTTTTTTACTTGGTACCATAAGCTGCTATGACTTGTCTTTGGTGTTTAAGGGATAGCGTGGTCTGAGGACCTGCACACCTTTTTTACTTGGCACCACAAGCTGCTATAGCTTATCTTTAGTATTTAAGGAATCGCGTAGTGTGAAGACTTGCGTGCCCTTTTTAGAACAAAAATTAATCAGAAATGTGGGCTTTACAAGAACTAATATTTGGGCCTCCTAGAAAATTAAGAAAATAAAACTTACTTTATAAATAAAAAATAAAGCAATCACACAAACAGCAAACAGGTATATGTGGAGGTACTTCAAATTTATTGCAAGTATCTTCAAAAAACCTCATTTAATTATATAGATGAAATTAGATAAAAAAAAATCTATGAATATTGAATACTAACGAGATAGTTTATGAATAGTAATGAAATAATTTAAGTTTAGATGAGTTAAAATGAAAGTTGAAAGTTGAATAAAATATTGTTAGAATATTATTTTTTAATATTATTATTATTTGATTTAGAAAAGTTGAATTGTTTATTATATTTTACGTAAAAATTTAAAACAGTTGTAATGATTAGATGAGATAGGTTAAGATGTTTTATTAGGTTAAGGAAAATGAGAGAGAAAAAATTTGAATAAAATATTATAAAATTAAAATATTTTTATAATATAAATTTTTTATATTATTTTATTTTAAGATTTGAAAATTTTGAATTATTTTTTGTGATTTGTTTGAAAGTTTGAAAAAGTTATAATGATTATATGAAAAAATTGAAAAATCGAAATTGAAATGTGTTTGGTTTTTAATGGTGTTTAAAGAAAAAATATATTCATCATCTTATCATCATCCCATGATGTGATATTATATGATAAGTTTATAAGGGAAATATAAAAAATAGCATTAATCATCTAATACGACATCATAAGATGATAAAAATTGAGATGATGAGTAGCATTATTCGTGTTTAAATTTTGAAATGAAATTAAATAAAATGAGATGAGATCAGATAAATTGAGACGATCTATAAAACCAAACAAGACCTTAAGATAAGATCAAAAGTAGTATTCTTCGTTATTCTTTCAAAATTAAAAAAATATTTTGTATTTAAATAATATTTACAAAATACATTTTAAAAATATTTTAAAAACAAATTCTCATTTCATTACTTAAACATCAGTTAAATCTCTCCCAGCCTTCTTTATCCTTTAAAAAAGCTACAAAAAAATTTATTTTACCGTTTAAATTTCTGAAAGAAAAGAAAATAAAAAACTTTGGCTTCCCCCAAGATTCATCACTGCTCTATATCAATAGGATGAGCAGTGCTACAGGATGTAACACGAGACCCGCAAGAACAAAAATGTTTATTTTTTTATTTTTTATTTTTTATTCATTGTTTTTACATTCTCAAATTTTTTTTAAAAAATTCACAACATCACTAAAATACGTTCTTAATCACTAAATAAAAAAAATTAAAAAAAAATTATCAAGACCCCACATTTGATAACTCTAGCATTTTTTATTGAAATATTGTCTTTTCTTTTCTGTTCCGTCACAAATATTAATCTCAGAACCTGCTATCATATCTTCGTGATCTTTGTTCGTAAGTGTTCAATTTTGTTTCGTCTATGCGTTTTTAATTATAGGGTTATAATTTTTATATATAAATTATAAAATATTTTCAAAGTAATAGTAGTTTGAAGGGGATAAAAATAATTTTCTTTTTTCTTTTTTCGTTGTGCTATAGACTTGAGAATATGGAAAATAAATAAATGTTTAGCTAAACAAATGGGCCATTGAGATCATGGGCCTAACTAGAGATCAATAAAAAAAACCAAAACCTGAGCCCATATCCCGATAGAGATGTTTTCTATGTATCTGATTGAATTGGATGCTTTAATTCTAAGGGATAAGTGCTAATATGCCACCAAGTTTGCTCTTTGGTGTGCCCCTAGTACAGATTATACCTTTTTTCTATTTTTTTTTATAAATATTTATAAATATTTAAAAAAAAATCAAAATACTAATATTTAATTTCTTAACCATTAAGTTGTAAAAGAAATGTTAAAAAATAAAATAAAATACATGAATAGTCCAATTGAGAAGGCAAACTTAAGAGACATGGTATCATTTTTCAATTCTGAAAGAGTTTTGATTCTCATCATCCCCATACATCATACACCATACTTATTTTTAATTTTTTTTATTTTATTCTTCTTAAACTAATTGAATTTTTCTACTTTTTATTTTGACACCACATATTTGATAAGAAAAAAAGTAAAAATAAAAATTATATGTAATGTGAGAATAATGAGCAAATTTTTCATTCTAAAATATATCTCTCCGAGAAAAACTTGACTAACCTTAATTACTAGTAGACCTGTTGAGAATAATAATTAGTTAATATCAAGAAGAGTCAATTAAAAATAACTCAAAAAAATAAAGTTATAATTTTTCAGGGGTAGTAAGAAAATTGCTGAATGAGGAAGGAATGAGAATTTTTCTAAGAAAGAATAATTATTGGCATCCAATTAAGCAAAGCATAAAAGTTTGCCAAATCTGTAAGCATTTAGATACGATCTTAGAAAATAACCTTAATTCGGTATATGAAACAACACTCTTCTCTTTGATGTTTCATTCTTGGATACGGCCGGAGTGAGAACTTGAATAAAAAGTACTTAGAAAAGTACTTAGAATGTGCAATTTCTTGACCATTTAAGTGAACTTCAATCATCCTAATATTTTTAAAGAATTATTTTCCAAGATAGAAGAAACGAAAAAGAATACCAGAATGATTAATCATAAGGAGAATCAAAGGAAATATATAGCTCTATCTTTACTAAAACCCAGATCTGGTTACATACACACCGCCCAGAAATTCTTCTTTTTCTTCCCAAAACCATTTAAATGGTTGAAGAATTTCCCTTGCAAAATACTTTTACCCACATATGACATAGCCATACTATACAGTCATGTTTCTTAGGATTGGCTTGAAAGATTTCACCGTGCCCAAGGAAAACGTCTGTCAGGACAGTGGTGGAGTAGAGTGAAAACTTTATCAGCTCCAAGCCCTAGAACGCATGCAGCACAAACTCAAAATCAAATATGACAGTAGAAAACATATAAAAAAAAAAAACTTTTTCTTCTCGGAAAAGAAGAAACAACAAGATCTAACCTTCTTAATGTCAATATCGACCTTCTTCTCCTGGACAGAACCCATGTCTTTGATGTTTAAAGTGTTGAGAATGGTAATGCTAGAAATGGTTGACATGGGTTTCACCGTCAAATCATCCATAACCATGTATGTCACCACACCTCTAACATACCCTTTCTCAGTATTGTTTTGAAATGCATGGTTACGACGTCGGGGCGGACTATAGTCGTCAGAACCAGAACCAGAACCAAAGCCACGGTCATCATCGTAGACCTGGGCCGTAGTCCTGATCTCTTGGTCAGGTGAAACGAAATTTTGCAGCAATGGAGGGGTAAGAGTTGAAGATTGGAATGCTGGTTTAGGGTTCAAGAGAGAACCCTTGGTTTGGTTTGGAAGAAGAAACGAGGGGTCAAGGTTTTGGATACTCTCATGGACTCTGCCCAGAGACCCTGACCCAGCTGCCAAGTCATTATCCCGAAGAAGTCCAATGATGGAACCGAGAGGTACCTGTAGAAGTCCGAAGAGGAAGTCCACGAATTCCTTTCCGGTTTCTGCAAACACCACCTTGTTTGAGCTTTTGTCTATGAGGAGCTTCAAGCTAATTGTCGTCTCGCTGCTGCTGGGATTTGTGGCCATCTTTGTCTCTGCATCAATTTGATGGGAGCCAAGGACTCTATAATGAGGAAAAATGACAGAGGGAGAGTACGGATCAAGTGTTGTCCAACAAATCCACGTCAGCCGAAATTATTAAAAAAAAAAAAACTCGTTTTCAGACAAATCAAAATGTCTCACCAGCGCCAAATTGTATTTTCCAGTGAGGAAAGTGAAATTGCCGTCGTCCGGGAGCAACTACTTTCGTTGGTCGATATCTGTGCCGTCATCCTAGAAGAAACTTCGATGCGGTTTCTACATATGCTGTACAGTTTTTCAGGAGGTTCCATGCTGCATATGTCGATGCGGTTTCAAATCCGTTTCACATGCCAGGGAAAAAAATAACCTCCAGAGCTTTTGCAGAAAGGGTCAGCACCATAGTCAAATCATTTGGGTTGAGTTAAGCTGGGTGAATAACTGCTGCCAGAACTTCAATTTAAGTGATAGCGGAGCTACAACCAAGAGATCTTGTTATTTCTTGTTACCTGGAAATTCTTATAATATTTGGCTTAATCTGTTTTCACAGAAAGTTAATAATATAGAGAGGGAGTTTTTAGTCTCGCCTTGTGGAAAGCGAAACGGGGGGCAATTAATGCAGTAAATCCAGGTAAGAATTGATTTTTCAGGTTTATGATACCAATAGAATCAAAATTTCCAAAGATGTATTTTTGCTGGAGGGATGCCACAAGATCAGCGGAGGATTTCATGATATCTGGCTATTTTGCTAGTCACAATCACTTGTATAGCGTAATGTTATTGGAAGATGACATCTTTATTGAATGAGTTCATTTCCCAGGACAAAACATGACTCTTAAAAAGAGTCCAAGTTACTATACCAATCGCTGCTCTCACAAATTCCTCAATGTGCACCAGAACTATACCACATATGTTACAGCAATACGCCAACTACCATTTTACAAACCACATAAAATGCAGAAAAGAATTAAGGATTGAACAACCAAACTAACGGTGAAGTACTAAACATTCATTACCTGCTCGGAGAGAATATAGAGAGAGCATTCACTTTGTCAATTCCATTAACAACAAAATGTTCAAGAGAAACAGATGGAACTTCAGAGTATATTCAATATCGTCAAAAAGCATTCGCTGATTTGAAGCAATCAACCTATCACATAACATAGAGTGAAAGGAAATGCCGATGATAGTAAAAAAAAAACACAGTAAAAGAGAGCATCCTGCTAGACTGCCAGGGGATGTTCAGGATATGGAGAACTTGATGGAAATCATTGCATAAAGCATGAAAGTGCTAAATCAAAACTCATCATCATCCTTCTCGGCAATGTGCTTTGCAAGCTTTTGCTCCAGCTGTTGTCTCTCCCTCCTCTTATCTGCACTTTCTTTCTCTTTATGAGAATTTGGTGGAAATCGAAGAGCACGCACTCCCAATTTTTTTTATTATTTTATTTTAAATTCTCGCTTTTATAGCTAAGAAAAGACAAATATCATATTGTTCTATGAACTTGGATGTCTTTAGAGCCAGCTTGTAATTTGATGTAATATGGAAAAACTGAAACGAAAGAGTCGAGTCGGAGAAAACCTAGACTGAAAGTTGGGTGAGGTGAAAGAGGTGGTGGGTTTTCGACTTCAGGAACCGGGAATAAAAAGGAAATAAAAAAGGAGGCAAACGATGGTGGAATCAAAAGGGGCCAAACGATGGTGCGAACGCACCGTTTCACTAATCCCATGTGGAACCACGGGTACGCGGGCTGTACCCTCTGGGTGAAAGTAGCATTTTTGTTAAAAAAATAATGCATTTGTAAAATGGTCACTTCCAACTCTTCAAAAAATTCTTGTTCACATAAACAATAATGACCATAGAAGAGGCCAGGCTAGGGGTTGCAATGTTTCGACAAAAAATAAATGCAATTATAACAGAATCGCCAAAAAATAGAAAAGAAGAAAAACCCAGTTTTGTTAAGACTGTTCTGAGATCATAATTACAATAGGAAAATGCTAAGCGTCCTCTCTCTCTTCCCCCGGGCAGGAGCTTTAAATATATATTTAAAAATGTTAAAAAAATATATATAAAAAAAAGAGTAAAATAAAAAACAATTAAAAATAACTAGTTGGAACTAAGAAAATGATATTCTCATCATTGGTTTTCATAACTCGGTGTTACTTTTTTATTTAATGTTTTTATTTTTCTTTTTACTTATGATTAAGGAAGTATTTTTTAATAATATTTTATTTTTTATTTTTTTTAAAAAATATTTAAAAATATAATAGAATAGATATGAAAAAAGATAACAAAAAAGAAGAAGAATAATTATGCCTCACGGTAACTCCCAGGAGTTGGGAGTCGTAGCAGCATCCATCAGGAATAATTAACTTTGTTTTATCACAATGATAAACCAACAACAAGAAGGCTTTGCAGTACACACGAAAAACCCTGCTTATCGATTAGAGTGGGGCTTATAACCCCTCCCTTTGTTTTGATTTGATTTTGTTGAACATTAAAAGGAACGAATCCAGGAGCTCGCAAGATTCTCAAACAAACTCACTATACAACATATATGTTTTTTTGCGGCGACATCATGTTGCCGTAAAAAGTCAGTTTTCTGCCCCAAAGTCTTTTACTATTTTGTGGTGAGAACTTGTCGTCGTAGGCCCACTAGAGATAATTTGCCATAAAAAGTCTTTTTTGCCGGGCCCGTGATATGTCGCCTGGTCAGACCATACTTTTTGCAGCGAAATTCAAGCTGCGGCAAAAGATATATGGCCATATTTCTTCAAGTGAAACAAAAAACGACTGATTATTTTTTTTGTTATACATATAAGTAGGGGTGGTAATAAGTGATGCAACCTATTAACCTAATATAAATAAGACACGATAAAAATTTGTTAGTATTTAGCCTTAACACGTTCGAGTCAAAATGGGTTGACCCATTAAGACACGATTGCTTAACGGGTTGATAACAAGTCAACCTGTTATGACCCGTTAAGAAAGTTAAAGTTACAATTATACCCTTATACTTAAAAATAAAATTGTTGAGATTTTAATTTCAATATTTTTATTATTTGGATTGTAATTTTGAACTTGTAGTTAGTTTTATATTTTTTTATAAATATTGTAATTTTAATATTTATATAAAATTATGCTAAATTTAATTAGGTCAAACAGGTTAATTTCGGATATGTTCAATAGATTTATATAAATGGATCAAAATGGATTAACACGACACGATTCGTTAACACAATTTGATACCCCTATGTTTGAGGAAAGATGGTTTCAAACTGGACACTTCCATTTTAAAGACTCGAGTTATGCCCTTTGGCAAAACCCATTGATTATAAAACTGCACAAGAATCCCCAAAAGAAAAAGGTTTTCAGAACAAAAATTAATCAGAAACGTGAGCTTTACAAATAACATTTGGGCCTCCTAGAAAATTAAGAAATAAAACTTTCTTTATAAATAAAAGGTAAAACAATCACACAAACAGGTATATGTGGAGGTACTTTAAATTTATTGTAAGTATCTTAAAAAAGAATGGTTTAATTATTCAGACGAAATGAGATAAAGAAAATCTATGAATACTAATGACATAATTTGTTAATAGTAGTTAAATAGTTTAAGTTAAGATGAGATGAGTTAAGATGAAAGTTAAAAATTGAATAAAATATTGTTAAAATATTATTTTTTAATATTATTATTATTTTTTGATTTAGAAAAGTTGAATTATTTATTATATTTTATGTGAAAATTTAAAAAATTTGTAATGATTAGATGAGATTGGTTGAGATGAGTTGAGAAGACTTTTATATCCAAATCGGGCCTAATGATGTTTTATTGAGTTATGAAAAATGAGAGAAAAAGAAAACTGAATAAAAATATTATAAAATTAAAATATTGTTAGAATATAATTTTTTAATATAATTTTATTTTAAGATTTGAAAAAATTAAATTATTTTTTATATTTTATTTGAAAGTTTGAAAAGTTATAATGATTACATAAAAAATTTGAAATTAAAATGTATTTATTTTTTAATAGTGTTTAAATATTGAAATGAGAAATTAGATAGAATGAAATGAGATGTGATACATTCAGATCATTGTAAAACCAAACAAAGCCTTAAAATAAGATCAAAAGTAGTGTTTTTCGTTATTCTTTTAAAATTAAAAAATATTTTCTATTTAAATAATATTTACGAAAAAAAAATTAAAATTTTTTAAAAACAAATTCTCATTTCATTACTTAAATCTCTCCCAGCATTCGTTATCTTTTAAAAAACCTACAAAAAAATTTATTTTACTACTTAAATTTCTGAAAGAAAATAAAATAAAAAACTTTGGCGTCCCCCAAGATTCATCATTAGGTTATAGCTTGAAGTCTTGTAGTTGTAGATAATCCTACTAACATATTGTCTTTTCTTTTCTTTTCCGTCACCGATATTAATGTCAGAAAATGCGGCCATATCTTCGGGATCTTTGTTCGCAAGTGTTAAATTTTTTTTCGTCTATGCGTTTTTAATTATATATAATTTTTATATATAAATTACAAAATATTTTCAAAGCAATAGTAGTTTGAAGGGGATAAAAATATTTTTCTTTTTTCTTTTTTCTTTGTGGTCTAGATTTGAGAATATGGAAATAAATAAATAAAATTACTTTGCCCTCTCATTTTATTCTTTCATTTTGACCACTCATATATTTATTTCTTATTTATTGATTAAGAAAATAATTATTAGTGTATTAATATTTTTTTATTTTCTTTATAAATGTTAAATAAATATGAAAAAAAAAATAATAATAATAATAATGAATTTTACCAAAGCGGCACTTCCAGCAGCCACTACTAAAAGGCAACCTAGCATTACCCAAATAAATAAATGTTTAGCGAAAAAAACAATTTGGATTATTTGACGGGCTTGGCTTATCAAGTAAGTGTACGAGGCTCCGAAGAGGAAAAATGGGACATTGAAATCATAGGCCTAACTAAAGATCAATAAAAAACCAAAACCTGAGCCCATAACCCAATAAAGATGTTTTCTATTTATCTGATTGAATTGGATGGTTTAATTTTAGAAAAATTTAGCTACTATTCATTATCCCACACTCTACAACTTATAAAAAATACCCCTACACCCTATAAAAACACCCTCATAGCCTATAAAAAAGCTATAAGTGTGAACAGTGATTGATTTGTAGCAAAACTCTTACTTTTAAGAGATAGTGTTACAATGCCACCTAAGTTTGCTTACTTGATGTGCCTGTAGTGCAAATTGTACTCTTTTTTTTCTTTTGCTTTTAAATATTTTTTAAATATATTTAAACAATTTTAAAAACAAAAATCAATACACTAATAATCTCTTACTTAACTATTAAAAAAATAAAATAAAATACATGAGCGGTCAAATTGTGGAGGCAAACTTAAGCGGCATAATATCATTTTCCAATTCTAAAAGAGTTTTACTACTCATCATCCCCACTAACCGCACACCATACTTATTTTTATTTTATTTTTTTAAAATTTGGTTTTTTTCTTCCTAAATTAATTGATTTCTTCTACTTTTCATCCATAGATCACATATTTGATAACAGAAGAAAAACAAATTCTATGTAATGTGAAAATGATGAGCAGAATTTTTCATTCTAAATTTATCTCTCTGAGAAAAACTTGACTAACCTAATAATTCCAATAGTACATCCCCCTCCAAGATTCACCTTAATTAGATCATCCTCATTGGTTTGGCCAAATAAGAAGGTGGTCTAAAATTTGCATAATTGATGTAAAAAACATCCCACATTAAATTGAAAAAATTTTAAATAATTTAGATCTTTACTACAGTGGTTGACCAAAGATGGAGAACTACAATTGATTCACCAAAAATTAAAATATTAGTTTCTCACTCCAAGCAAAAATACTATTTAATTTGTAATTAAGAAATTTAGATAGAATTTTAGATGAGTTTAATCAAATATTTTTTTGTTATTAGCATTAAATGACTTTTGAAAATATGATTTTTTTAATATTAATTTAATTATAATATAATTATTATTAACATTTAATTGATAGATCTACAAAATGTGAAAAAAATAAATGAAATAAAATAATTATTAAAGTACTAATATTTTATTATTATATAGAGAGTGAATGGATAATTCAATTTGGAGATTGAATTTAAATGGAATATGCAAATGTAAAAAAGTGTGATATTGGCTAAGGTTTGAAGATGGATTTGATCAAGCGAATGAGGATGCTCTACTAGTAGACCTGTTGAGAATAATAATTAGTTAATATCATGAAGAGTCAATTACAAAATTACAAATAACAGTTATAATTTTTTGGGGTACTCTACCGGGATGGGTCCGAATGGTCCTGCTTTGAAGAAATTCTCCGACCTAAAAAAAAAAAGTAAGACAATTGTTGAACGAGGAAGGAATGGGAATTTTTCTAAGAAAGAATAATTATTGGCATCCAATTAAGCAAAGCATAAAAGTTTGCCAAATCTGTAAGCATTTAGATCCGATCTTAGAAAATAACCTTGTTCGGTATATAGTAAAAGAGCACTAAGGATGAATTATGACTTTAGGTCAAATGTCATCTTAAAGTTCTTCATCGAAGTAAATTAAAGTTTGCACATCTTCAATAAACTTAAACGTTTTACAACTTCTAAGATGAAATTGTTCAAAAGTAAAATGAAAACGAAAAAACCTTAGACCACATAATTAATTGCATACACAAAGTGGTGAATATAAATCCAAATTACTTGAGAACGAGAAAGTTTTTGCACTTGTAACATTGATTAATCTTTTAAGAGTACAGTCTCATATATGGCTTGAGTTTTATTTGTATTGTCACAAATGCTTTCAAAACTAATTTCAACTAAAATCATATTATGTGAAAGAGAAATATTACAGACACAAAGATATTATACAAAAATAAATTAATAAACTGACGTGATTTCACGTGATTAATTAGATATACTTTACAATAAAATTAACTTTATAATCTGACATACCACATTATTTTATGAATTAACTTTATAAAAAAAATATGCCTAAAATATTTTTTTACATAATTATATTTATTACATCTCAAGGGTATATTTGCTTGGACAATTAGATGTTACGTGGGATGTCATCGTCGAGTGGTAAATACTACGCAGCAAATATGAAGAGAATAATGTCTCGTTTAAATACAGAAACGGTTTATCTCATCTCATTTTATTATTCTAATTTTTTAAAATTTTTACACAAAATATAATAAACAAATTAAATTTTTAAAATTTTTAAAATAAAAATTATATTATAATAATATTTTATTTAATTTTTAGCAAAACATTTCATCTTATCTAAACTAGTTAACTAGCTAAAAATATCTCTGACCAACTACACATGTAGAGGCAGTTATCATTTCTCCTACACAAAAGCAGAAGAGCGGTTCTACAGTCACCGAAGAAGTGTCCCAAATTTGGCTCCCGAATAGTGTATTTCAGTTTTTCATTTTTCTTTTCATTTTTTTCATGTATTTTTTTAATCATCATAAAAATTTAAAAAAAAAATAAAAAATTCACAACATCATTAAAAAACACTTCGTTAATCATTAAGTAAAAAAAAACTCATTCAAGACACACATCTGGGACCCAAATTCGGATCCCAAAGCATTCTAAAAGCAGAAACCCTAGTCCTTTTTTCCGCTTCTTCTTATATATATATAAGGGAAATCCTTGTACTTTTAAATTTTTAATAGTCAAAATAATAGATCTCAATAGACAATCCAAAATAATAGAAAAGTGTAAAATCAAATCCTAATTGAAAAATAATGTCAAATATTTCATCAGTTAGCCGTCACAAAGACAATCATTAGAACAATCTACTTCTCAGATTGCTTGAATATGTATTAAAAATAATATGTTTTTCAACAACTATGCATTAGAATATAAATTTATATGAAAATAATTTGAGTTTTATTGGGTTTTTTTCTATATATGTATTTAAAAAATAATAATATTTTAACAGAAAGTTGTGAGAAAATTATAGAATGGTTGTCTACCTTATCACTTTTCAATGCATGACTTACCAAAGATGTTTTTATGATATTTCTTTATCGATAAAGTATTTTTTTATTGGTATTATAAAAATAAAAATCGATATAGTTATAAAGAGATTTCATAAAAGTGAGATTTACATATTGATTTAGTTAAATATGATACTTTATATCTACTTTACATTAAAAATTAGTTTGTGAAGTTGTGAACTTCACATTTGTGAGATTTTTACAAGTGTTAGACATTTCTGATTTCTCTATAAAATTTTAAAAAGTGTTTCATCTACAAAATGATTTCACAAAAATTTTATATGATTTGATATGTCAGATTGTAGAACTTATTGTATTATAAAATAAATTTGAGTTCTTATATATTATATTCAGCTATGTCAGTTTGTAATTTTCTTTTGTGAATCTAACAATTTTCACAAAACTAAAGCTCAAATCTTATAAAAGTGTGAGATTTATAAAGAGATTTCACAAAAATAAAATTTACAAATTGACGTGATTAGATATGATATGTTAGATTTTTTTAACATTAAAAGAATTTTACAATCTTATGAACCATAATAAGTTATATCAGTTTATAAATATAATTTTATAAGGTATCTTTGTGTATCATGAAACAAAGTAAGCTTCCTGATGTGAGCTATTGTTTGGATTGGCGCGTCTCTCACGTGTCGTTGAAGTTTGAACTCCTATCCAGTTGTGTTGCCTTTTGTATTTTTTTTTATTTAAATGGAAATGATATTTGTAGTTGTATAATTTGCAAGTATCGTATATATTTTTTTAAATATTTTTTATTTTATTGCTATTATGACTATTTGTTGGATTCTCTTCCCATCATTTATACTATTACTTAGTTTGATATATCGTATTTTTGGGGAAAAAATAAAAGACCTCTGAATTCGATGATCTATTGACCCATCATCGGAAGAAAAACAAAAAAAATCTCAGAGACGGCATGAAAAGTACTTTGGATGGAAGAGAAAGAATGGAAACATTTTGATAGATTAGAGATGGATGTGAATTAAAGAGAAGTGGATTTTATTAAAATAAATTTAAAATTAATATAATTTTATATAATATATTAAATATATTTTACAATAAATTATCCTTATAACATCAAATCATTTTAATTTATAAATTTATCTACGTAGAATATACTAACGCTTAAAGTATAAAATATCTAAATTTTCAATTTTAAATGATGAATTGATTTGTAATTATTATGTGTTGATTGTAGGCGTCGGAGCCAAGTGAAAACAGAGGAGTGCAGAATCCCCTTGGCCACAAACAATTATTAACAAGAGTCGAGTAATTTTGTCGTTCATAGTAGTCTCCTCAATTTGACTGCACCGCTAGGTTAAATGTATATTTTTATTTTTTTCATATTTTTTTAATATATTTAAATATTTTAAAAAAATAAAAAACACATCAATATATTAAAAATTATTTTTTAATTATTAAATAAAAAAAAATTTTAAAAAAATTAAATATATAAACGATGAAATAAAAAAACAAAATGAAAGTCAAAGTGAGGGCGAACGAAGATTTTCATGGTCAACAAACCGCCAGCTCTTGAAAGCCCTCAAAAGAAAAAATGAATAAATATAGATAAAAGTTACTGTTTAGAGAAGTTATTTTACACATATAATGTGATATCATTTAGACCATACATAAAGAAGATAGAAAAAAAAAAGATCTAACAACAACCACGCAGTGAGTGTAACGAGTGCACCGCTACAGTGACTTTCACGTAGAATTATTCAAAAAAAATTTTAAACGGCCATCCACGCATTCCGTCCTCAAGTCACATCAATACATCAAAATTTGCTATGCATGATGAAGCTGCGATCCAAAAAATTAAAAACAATTCATGATTACATCAAAGCTGTCATACATTGATGATACTCCATAAGGTCCAGATCCCAGTGGCCTCCCACGCTACTACTGCTGATGCAATATTTTAGGCATTTTTCTTTCCCAACGATGCATTTTATACTAAAAATGAGGCATGCACTTTTTTTCATCCCACTGTGAAAAGAAAATCCATTCTGCATTTTTTTCTGCGCTTCATTTAGGGTAAGTTTGTATCGCAGCAAAGCTTATTAGAGTTGATTTTAAATTTTAACATAACCTAATATTTAAATACATAATTTTTAAATTACGGGTAGATTTGGATAGTGAGATAAGAATTTTTAATTTTAGTTAAAAGTTTAAAATATTATTATTTAATATTATTATTATTGTTTTAAGATTTGAAAAAATGAAATTGAGATTTGAAAAGATTGAATTGTTTATTATATTTTGTGTAGAAATTTAAAAAAGTTGTAATGATGATATAAGATGAGATGAGAAATACATCTAAACTAATCTTAACATTTAAACTTATTTTAGGTGGGTCTCACAAAACTCATTCCACTATTTGATCTCACTACCATTCATAAAGAACTTAATCTCAACATCCAAACGCAATCTTAGGGATGTTTGAAAACAGTTATTTTCCCTTCTCATCTCATCTATTTTTCAAACATTGCTCGAACATAAACACTTTCAAACTAATGATTACAACTTTTTCAAATTAATGATTACAATTTTTCCAAACACTTAAACAAAAAATAAATAAATAAATAAAAAACAATGAGAAATTATATTTGCAGTCATGAAGTGCGCAAGCGTTGCTCAATCTCTTTGAAAAAAGTGAGTAAATATGGGACCTACATAAAAAAATTAATTCATTTTTTAATAGTAGATCCCATTCTTTCTCAAAACGATTGTGTTACGTTTGAGCATTTTGCAACTGTATGTAGCATTACTTAAAAATAATTCAACCTTTTCAAATCTCAAATCTCAAAAAAAAAATAATATTAAATAATTATATTATAACAAAATCTTAACTTTATAATATTTTTTATTAAACTTTCTCTCTCATTTCCCAAAACTCAAAAAATATTTAACTCAAACTATCTCATTACTATTCATAAATCATCTTACTATTATTTACAAAATTCGCATCCAATCTCATTACCTAAGCATCCCTTAGTTTGACATTTTTTATCATTCATAAATATTTTATATATTTCTCCCTTTTCTTATTATTTATTCCTTCTATTTCATTTCTCCCTTCTTTATATATATATTTTAAAATGATATTACATATAAGGAAAAAAATATAAACATATGTAGAAAATATTTTAAAAATTATTAACTTAAATAGATAAATTAATATTTGACTGACTATTTTAAATAAAAACTTACATATACGGATTGCTATCACTTTTTGCATTTGATTCATCCTACTAGAAAATTGACGCCATATTGGGTTTTTCTAGGACTATTCATCAGGGTTTTGGCCCGAAAATTCGGGTATATCTTGACTGAAACTCGAGTTTCAACTCAGACTACGTTAACTCGGGTCAGATTAGGGGTGGGCAAAGGGGTCCCGCACCTCGCTGCCCTGCCCCCGCATGGGCAGGCAAGCTACCCTGGGCAGAGCGGGGGTGTTCGTTTCAGTTTGAATGTTTTGAAGGACTGAAACGTTTGGCAAAGTCAGATCCTATGGTCGTCTGTTCTATTGAAGAGTCCAAAGAGCACATCATAGCTGGTGCTGGAGAACTCTACCTTGAGATCTGTTTGAAGGATTTGTAGGATGATTTCATAGGTGATGCAGAGATTGTCAAGTCTGATCTTGTTGTATACTTCCGTGAGACAGTTCTTGAGAAGTCTTCCCGTATTCTGATGAGCAAGTCACCCAACAAGCACAACCATTTGTACATGGAAGTGCGCCCCTTAGAAGAGGGGCTTGCAGAGGCCATTGATGATGGTCATATCGGTCCAAGGGATGATCCTAAAGTTCGTGCCAAAATCTTGTCTGAGGATTTTGGTTGGGAAAAGGATCTTGCGAAGAAAATAGTTGAACGCGACCAATATGATTTCAACCCGGGTTTCAGTTCGGATTTAATCCGAGTCGAAACCCCGGAATCGAAATCTGATTTTCTAGTTCCGGACCGAGCTGGGAAAAAATACGGCCGGGATAAACAATCCTAGGTTTACCCATATAAATTCTATGGAATAATAAAATACAATTTTAAAATTTATATATTTTATTTTTCAAACGTTATATTTTACAAATATAATCATCATATGTTGTGATCCAAAAATTCCATGGTTCCTTCGTTTTCTCTCTTTAGATGAGTTTTTTTTTTTCCTCTCTACCAAAAGCCCAGCCATCCCACCTTCTCCACCCAAAGGGGAGTGAAGCTTTGGCTTCTACCTCCTTTTCTCTATCCAGCCAATGTCGGAAATGTACATCGTTCCCCCCCCCGGGATTTTTCCTTAGTTTTCCGTCTATAGTACCATGATGTGCTGATCTGCTGCTTATCGGCCTCCTACGATCGCCACGTGCCCAATCACCAGATTCTCCAACTGTCGATTTGTCGAACGATAGAAAAAAATTGACCAAACGAGCGGCGTGTGTGTCTCACGCGCGGCTCACAGTGCGCCACCAAGCCACGCACAAGGACTCTATTGCCACCACACGCAACATTATTAGTGTTAGCAGCTTTGAATCTCTTAGATCCGACTTTTACTTTCTTTCCAAAGTGGCACATGTGCTACAAGCACCTCCACTACCAGTGACAGTCCTATACTGGTGTATCAACCCATCTTTCGATTGCTACTTTCCTATATTTCTGCTTTCTCTAATCAAGGATTAAGATTAAAAAAAAAAATCAACAGTGATATATCTATTATCTTATGCCAGTTTATCGACCCATCGATATTGCAAACAATGATATATCTATTTTCTTATTAATCATTACAAACTTAACTCAACTAACTGTCTCATTCCTATTAAAAAAAAAACTAACTGTCTCATAATAATTAAGACAATACATAGATCATGTTAAAATATACTCTCTATCGTAAAAGCTCTCGACCGGCATAAATGAGAAATATAATTTATTTCATCGGCATATCTTTAAAAAAAATCACATAAACGTATAGTATATTATGTAATTATAAAATATTTTTTAATTATAAAATAAATTTAAGGTATTATATCTCATTATACTATTCTATAAACTTATTCTTATTGTATCTATCATTTTTTTTTTTGCTAAAATTGTATCTATCATTTTAACCTACCACGTCTCTCACTGGTCATTTATTCAACCTACCCTCGTTAATACAACCCTTGTATGCGTATTTATTTATCTTTTAAAGTCCTGCGTCGGGCTCCTGTGCTCACATAAATTCCATACTTATTGCAACACCCATTAATTACTGAATTACTAAACTGTTATAATTTGTTATCTTAAATTAAATACTAAAGTTGATTTTGGAACATCTACATAACTCTACGTACATACAAGAGCACTTGGATTCTTTGAATACATGTAATTAATATAGAGTGCACACCCTACCTAGCAATCTTTTTTTTTTTTTTTTAAAACATAAAACGCACCGTTTTGGATGCATGGTATATGTTTTCAGATTCTCAATTCAAATTTAGCCCCTAGCCCGAGTCGAATTTCCTCCCCGTCCGCTTTCCTCTCCTCCCTGCCCGCGTCGAACCTCCTCTGCCCATCGCCACCGTCGACAACTTCTCTCTTTCAAGCGACACCGAGCCCGTTTGTCCAGCGCCACCACTCCCTGTGTCGCCCAGCTCTCCTCCCTCCCCGTCGCCCTCATCGTCCCAGGTGTGTGTGTGCATTTCTCTCTCCTTTATTTTCTTTGCTTCATTTCTGTTTTGGGCATTTGAGATTGATTTTGGGAAATACGTGTCGCACAATTGCTAACTGTCTCATCTTCCCTGCTTCAGAATTGACATCAACAAATCTACATCTCAGCAGCCAAGTGAGTGGTTTCTTGTCCTAGAGTCCCTCTGTTATGATTCTAGTAAGGGAATGTAAGGGATGTAGAATCTGTTGATTTGAATGTTGTTTAAATGTAGTAAGAGAATGGTATTAGAATCTATCCCTCTGCCACAGTAATAAGATCGAGAAAAAAGGTAAGCATAGCAAGTATTTGAAGAAAAGCTCAAATGAGCCACAACTCTATTACATTGGGTTCTTCGATGTAGGTACACCGTACTAGGCCTGCATGTGGTTTGCTAACAATTATTTTTTTTCTTGCTTTTTTTTTTTTTAAAAAAAAAAAATCCTAGAATTAGGCATTGACATGTTGTATTCCTAGACCAATTAGAGAACTTTGTTCCTAAATTTGTTATCTTCTTGAACATATTGTATAAAACATCATAAATTAACTTCATAAACATATTGTATAAGAGGTATTGAAATGATTTGTTTTTCATTCAAGGTGCTAAGTTGCTACAAAGGTGGAAATTATATGCATAAATCACCTAACAATTAAACAATATGACTTAGATGCCTTGGTCATAGATACACTTTCTTAAAGATGTCTAGTGCCACGAAGGAGTCTAAAATGGTTTTAGTTTTTGTTCATTTTTATTTCAAGAAATCTTAGCATCAACCAATACTCTATTATATCCATGCTTTCTTTTGAGAAGTAATTGCTCTTCAAAGGAACTTGTTCCAATGAATAAGAAAGAATATATTTGGTACATTATTTATTCCAATTATTTCTTTGATGTAGATTGCAAATACTACATTTTTTGAACGAGGATGCACTCAAGATTCTTTTCCAGTCATATGAGTTTGTCTTGCTAGTATTTTTCTGTTCTGGCACCAAGCTTGCGCATTAGACCCTTCGACTGGTATGATCATTACGTTTTCTTGTATTCTCACTTGAATTAGGTGCTTCTCAAAATTTTCAAACATTAGTTGCTCTTTCTACGCTTTTTTTCTGCATCTTTTCCTCATTGAGGTAGATAAGTCTATGACCATTTAAATAGCCAACAGATCTCAGTACCCGATGGCCTTTTCCCGTTGCTCTGCGAATCTCTTTGGGAGCTTCATGCTTCACTTTTCTTCCTATCCATAGATTTTTTTCTGTTTCCAGCTATGTCAAGGCATGGTTTTTGTTTTCCTTACTTCTTAGGTTCATATGGAAAGCCTGAAATTTCTAGACTGTCCATCAGAGATTGATTGTCTTATTTCAGGTTTGTCTTTATATATATAGATATATACAAAACTGATGATGTATATAAAATCATATGGAGTAGAACATAGATATACATAAATAGAATAACTGATTCCCAGTGCATTTTATTCTTGTGCCCTAGAAAAAAAATTGGATATTTGAAAATTGGTTGTATTGGCTTCAGGATACATTCACTCTAGCCAAACAATGGGTTCAAGAATTGCATAGACAATGTGAGGTCATCAAAATTACTCTCAACATTTCTGAAGTAATTCACTCTTGACAATAAAATCATTTTGGTTTGGTTTTTGTTCTCCATTCAAACAAGCATATGGTCCACTATGACTAATTCTTAGAGAGATTCAGATTGAGGAACAACTCAAATAACCCCAGTGGAGAAGTGAATAAAATCAGATGTTTGGTACTAAGTAACCATGCCAAAAAGTTTAATATATAAATTGGACTAATAGCTTTGTAATGTCATATTGTACATGACATTACCATTTACATATAAATTTGTTGCAAGATAAATTTGAAACTTCATTTATAAATGCATATGTGATAGTTGATGTTATTCAATGCATAAAGTCATATATGCAGTATATGAGTAAGTGATAATTGAACATCACTTATTAAATTCCAATGCTTGTTACTGTTATGGGAAATAATGCATCTTTGATGTAGGTACACCGTATTAGGCCTGCATGTGGTTTTTCCTTTCTACACCACCCAGCTGCCATCAAACGACGTCGCTATCGCCCACTTGCTAACAATTATTTTCTTTTTCTTTTTTTTTTTTTTAAAAAAAAAATCCTAGAATTAGGCATGTTTATATATTTTTATTTTTATTTTTATGATGTAAGATCATCCATATGTAACATATTTATCTATTTAATATCAAAGTTATCTACTTGATTTATTAGTAGAAGTTGGAATCCACAACATATATAAAAACTCATAATTACTTAAATTTTTCTAGAATTAGTGTGATGGGGGAAGAGGAAGATGGAATGACACCCAGGGCTTCGACTTGGACTTCACAGTCATTAATGACACCTCAAAATATATTTGAAGATGAAAACGATTACCATGTGAGTAGTTTGTGTGATGTCTCTTATTTTTAAAAAACTTTTGGCCTAACGTGCTCATTAATCTAAATAATTACATAATTGCAACATAATTTTGATGTAAATATGCCCTATCCTCTACCGCCAGGTTATTCGGAGGACTTTAGGAAAGAATTTTCTCAATTTTCAGAATTTGAAAAAAATGTTGGAAGTACATTTTCTGATGTTGCCAATGATATTAACCTTTTTTTTTTCTTTCACTTTTAATGACACTAATATTGAATTGATGCTAATTTTTTCCTATGTTTCCATGTTCAAAAATGTTATTCGACATAGATAAAGATTTAGAGGGTACCACTGTTGTCCCAGATGATGAGGTACGAGTTGAAATACCAAGATCTGGTATGAAATTTGAGAGTGAGAATGAACTTACAGCCTACTATAAGCAATATGCCAAATAAGAGGGATTTGGTGTAAGGACACAGAGGACTAAGAGAGATGATGATGAAAGGCCTGTGTATGTGACTATTGGTTGTACTTGTGGTGAAAAATACCAACCGAAGAACATTAATCCATCCAAGCCATATGCAACAATTAAAACGGATTGTAAAACAAAGGTAAATGCAACATTGGACAAGAATAAAAAATGGGTTATCACCACTGTTGATAATGCACACAATTACATTACTGTCAACTCCAAGAAGAGAAAACTCTTGCGATCTCACAAGCATCTAGATGAGTACAGTCAAAGGATCCTCGACCACAATAGGACAGCTGGTATTCGAATGAACAAGAATTATTTTTCTCTTGTTGATGCAGGGGGTTTTGAGAATCTAGATTTTCAAAAGAGAGATTGTCAGAATTTCATTAGCAAGACTAGACATTTAAGATTGGGTAAAAAAGGTAACGAAGCCCTTAATTAGTATTTGCAAAAAATGAGAGATCAGAATAATGGCTTCATTTCTTCCATGGACGTCGATGATGAGGGAAGGTAACAGAATGTGTTTTGGGCTGATGCATAGAGTCGAGCGGCTTATGAGTATTTTGGAGACGTTGTAACCTTTGATACAACGTACCTAATAAACTGGTACGGGATGCCTTTCACTCAATTTATTAGTGTTAACCATTATGGGTAATCCATACTATTAGGGGCGGGCTTGCTGTCAAGCAAGGACACACATTCCTTTGTTTGGCTATTCCACATGTGGTTGGCTTGCATGAATGGTCGAGCGCCAAAACCATTATAACCGACCAAGACCAGGCAATGAAGAATGCAATTTCAATTGTATTTCCTAAAACCCGCCATAGCTATTGTTTTTGGCATATCATATGCAAACTTCTAAAGAAGTTAGGATCTCACTCCCATTTCGTCACAGGGTTGAAGACCTCCATTCAGGCTGCATTGTATGATTCATAGACCTATATGAAATTTGAGGAGAGGTGGGGTCAACTGCTTGATAAGTATGATCTCAGATGCAATAATTGGCTCCAGTCCTTATATGGGAAAATGACTTTTTGAGTTTTGGTTTATTTGAAGAAGGTATTTTGGGCTGGTATGAGCACGACATAACGGTTAAAAAACATGAATGCTTTTTTCGACAGGTATGCATGTCTATTCCTGTATGACTTTGTAGGAATTCGTAGATTAATTTGATAATGCTCTAAGAAAGAATGTGAAAGTAGAAACAACGGCTGATTTCAACTCCAGCAACCAAACGATCCCCTGCATTTCCCCTTTCAACTTTGAGAAGCAATTTCGTGAGGTACACACAAATGCAAAGTTTAAAGAGTTCTAAAAAAAGTTGATGGGCCTAATATGTTGTAATTGCATACTAGTGAGCAAGTATGGGTGCATTTCAACCTTCAATATCTTGGATGAAATATCTATTGATGACTGCACCAAAACAATCTACTACACAATTTACTATAACGAAGATGAGTGCGAGGTAAAATGCACCTGTGCATTGTTTGAGATGAGTGAAATTTTGTGTAGGTATGCACTTAGAGTTTTTCAGTTGAAGATGATTAATGTGATACCAGATAGATATGTCTTGGCTCGCTGGAGGAAGGACTAGAAGAGGAGATACACATTGATCAAAAGTAGTTACGATGACTTGCGAGCCAGTGAAGATGCACGGAGGTATGAGATAGTTGTTAAAAAATACATGAAATTAGCAACTAAAAAATATGATGATGTAACATTTGGGTTGAGAGTGGAATCAATGAAGGTTAGATCGAACATTATCGCAGATAAGGGTAATAAAATATTAAGTCCCCACGTGGTCTGAGGGAAAGAGAGACCCACAAGTAAGAGAAATGTTCTGCCCATAGAGAATATGACAAGAAATAGAAAGGTAGTACACTTTCCAAATTTTAGTTACTAGTTAGTATTTTTTTTTCTAATCTATATCTATTTTTTATTTTTTAACATAGGCCTATAGGAAAATATTGGATGATGAAACACAATTGGGTGACACCTCGGGATCTGAACACCACCAACTTGATGATGGGGTTAGTGTTGGGACACAAAACAATATCGTCGCACAATCGATGCTATCAAGAGGTCTTCAGTTATTGGTTAAATGTGTCGTTGAATATATTTTGTTCGATTAAAGATTGCATGCATAATTTAAAAGTTGTTTACATTATAGTTGTTTTCTTTCAGATGTGCCGCCATAATTGAGTTACTGTTTTTGTGTCTGTTGTTAATGGCCATGGTATAGTTTGTGTCTGTTGATGTGTTTCATTTTTGTTCCTCTTGAAGAGGGTTGGGTGTAGTTTGAAAATGGTAAAAAGTGTTTCATTTTTGTTCCTATTGGAGATGGTAGGGTGTAGTTTGTCAATATGCTTCTGGTGTATTTTTGTATCTCTTTGAGAGGGTATGTAGTAGTTATTCAAAATGCAATTATGTACCTATTGGTGTAGTTTTGGCGTTCTTTGTGAATATGCCAAAGGTAAGTTTTTTTGTGGAGATGTAACAACTTTTTTTTTTGTACCTCTTGGAGAGGTGGGGTGTTTTGGTATCATGAGTTGACTAGTCTACATGCAGAGGAGTTTTGGTAGCATGATTGTGTACCTTGGTTAACTGTGTCTATGATGATAGGCAACATGCAGAGGTTTTGGTTTCTTTCCATTCTCATTTCAAACTTTATTCTATGAATATTTGAGTGAACAAGGGTAAGGAAAGATTGGGTATCAATCCCAATCTTTATGGAGGCAATAACAAGGAAAGCTGTGTGCTTATAGATATATATATCTGTATATATATTTTGCATTATATTTTATTTCATTATTTAGAGCATGTGACAGTTTCAAAAATTCTCACTTCTTATTTGGAATGTGTACTTCCTCTCATCACAGGTTGTTTTTGCTGGAACATCATATTCATTTTTGCAGGGATTAGGGGCAATATTGGTAAGAAATTTTTTTTGGGCTTTGCGAGGTTGCTGCTTAATTGGACTACTACTTAATTGAACCACTACTTATTTTGGGCTCTATAATCTTATTAAAAAAACATGTGTTTCTCACATGCTCAAGAAACATATGGACATTTAATCTTCTCACGTGAGATGTAATTGTGCTACAGGTTGTCAATGTGGGCAGCTCAGAACTAGTCATGACCTAGCAGAATAGACACATAAGGAGATCCACTTTAAAATTTTATTCTTTATGTTTTTTTTCTTGTAACTGGTAATGATTTGTTGTATAGTATACTAAATTCTCACCATATTTATCAATAGCATCTTACCAATTTGAACATACTAAAAGCTAGGATGGATGATTTATTTCATTGCATTCTAAATCAATTTTATAGTTATGCAAGTGGTATGCATGTTTCTCTATTTTAATTTTTACCTTTTCTATTTGAATTGAATTCTTATTACTTATTTTTTTTAATGGCTCAGAGGCTGCCCTAGGACTTGTTGAAGAAATTGAATGTTGAACTAAAACACGAGGTTTACCATTGGGCTACATGGGTTCTGCAAGCAATATTTATGTAGGAGTTTTGTTGTATATTGTTATTACAATGTATATCAAACCGTGTTATTAAAGTGTTAGCACAGTGTCTATTATATTAAAGTGTATATTTCTGGTGACATTATTTATGAACGGTTTATAGAACAAAATTTTAAACTAGTGTTGCCAAATAATTACATTGATAATAGAAGTTGGAGAAAGATTATGGAACCAATGTGATGTTGTGATGTTAATAAGCATTGAGCCATTTTCTGGTGATTGAATTGTTGATCTCTCAAACAGAATATAAAAGTTTTTTTATACCTGTTGTTACTTTTCAAAAACCCAACTCTTTTGGTTCTCTCTACTTTGGCTCATTTGCACAATCATAGAAAAACAAACAATCCATTCAGACGTTAATAAAACTATGACATCCGAATATATATAGAATAGGTTACTCAAAAAAGAAAGAAACATATAATAGGCACAAGCTGTTTTTTGGTAGCCAGGTTGATCTATTAAAAAAATATTTACGTACTTGGTTTTCACCAAACCATGTGCACAAGCTATTTCCATTCAAAAATAAAGTAGTACAAATAAAGTTCTTTTTATATGGAATTTATCTGAACCAAGCAAAGCATATTACAAAGGTAAGAACCTAATACAAACACAATAACTCTCGCTTTTCCTTTTTAAGATTCTTTGCTATCTCTCTAATTTTATCTTCCCTTTGACGAATGGCATACTCGCGTTGTAATACATTATCCCACGTCCTCCAAACCTTATTCTCTCTTAATAAAATATTCTCCTCTAGCAACTGAAGTATATTCGCCCATACGAAGAATTCATATATCGCATCTCCCTGCACATAGTACGAACTTTGAATAAACATGATAAAATACACCCCGCAACCAAGAAATCGAATTGCAAATATAACCAAATATAAAGTTGCTTTACCGTATTATACTTTGGGCAGGCAAAAAATCTCCTTCCAGGATTTTTCTTAGTCTAAGACGTCTTTATAAGTGTTTTCAAACCACACCAACACGTTGAATCATCACAAAATCATTAACTAAATATGATGATTGGGATGATGCCATGGATGGTTCTAAAAAACCCCAGACAAGTTCAAACACGAAAGTAGAAACCTATAAAAACTTTGATTCGTTCCCTTAGTCCTTTTTAATTGAAAGTAGAAATAGAGTTTCAATTTTATAAATTGGAACATTTTTTAAGGGTTACGATTCATGGTTGATAATGAAAATTATACTTATAAGTATGTAGAAACCTATATAAAAAAAGTTCAAACACGAGTCTGTTTGATTTTAATAATGACTATTTTTTATATAATTTTTTAACGCGTGGTTTACTGGTGGTTGAATGGTCTGAAGATGACAGAAGAATGAGAATCATATAATATTTGATGGAAGATCAAAGGAAATAAATAAATAGAGATTTGTGTGGTTTAACATTAGAACCTATGTCAACAAGCCGTTAGAGAGGACAAGACAAAGATAGAATACAGGGTGAAATCGTTAAACTCATTTCAATGGATTTTCCTCCAAATAAACATCTTTTATATTCTTCTCTTTATTTTATTTCATACTCTATATATTTTGTAGTTCAACCTTATAATTGTTTTGGTTGGTGTAATTTCTTTTTGTTAAGATTGGTTAGAAAGGTTTGCACAAGATTATAGAGTTGAATTGTTCATGCTTGATATGCAAATAATCCATATATCCTAGTGGTGCATGCATGAATCTAAACACCCTAATCTAATCTTACAAAAAAGGACCAACCATCTGATCAATTTCTCCTCTCCCCCCACAATCAATTTTTGGCAACATCTATAGCCCCACACCATTAGTTTCTAGCAAATACAGAGAGAAAAAAGAATGGAGTAAACAAAGCATAAAAGATCTATGAATCAAACCCTAGAATCACATATTATTTACCCTCTTGCGGATTTGATCAATTTATCCTCTCCCCCCACATGAAATAGTTCCTAAAACTTGTTAAAGATATCTCAGTTTTAAAAAAATATGGATTTTTTTGTTTGTTTCAATTAAAGCCTAAATTAATCTTGGTTTGCAACCTTCTTAAGGTAAAGCTCCCAACTAATATTACCTCATCATTTCACTTAACAATCAACAATAATCGTTCAAAACAATCAATCTTCAGCAACAATCAACATCTAGCAAATACAGAGAGAAAAAAGAATAGAGTAAACATAGCATAAAAAATATGTGAATCAAACCCTAGAATCACATATTATTTACCCTCCCACAGATTTGATCAGTTCCTCATCTCCCCCCACATGAAGTAGTTCCCAAAACTTGTTAAAGATATCTTAGTTTAAAAAAAAAAGTTTTTTGTTTGTTTTAATTAAAGCCTAAATTAGTTTTGGTTTGCAACCTTCTAAAGGTAAAGCCTCTACCTAATATTATCATATCAATCATTTGCAATCAACAATCAACAGTAATTATTCAGAATAGTCAATCTTTGGCAACAATCAACATCTAGCAAAGAGAGAAAAAAGAATGGAGTAAACAGAGGAAAAAAAAAATTTTGTGACTCAAACCCTAGAATCACAGATTATTTACCCTCCCGCAGATTTGAGAGCTTCGCGTCAGTGGACTGAGGGTTTCCTTTGCGTCGAATGGACTTAGGGCTTTGGATTGGTGGACTTAGAGACCGGGGATTTATCTCTTCAGAAGGGCTAAGGTCATGGTGGGGAAGGCTGAGGTCGGTGATTGCTTGGCTTCCAGGGAGGAGATCGAAGAAGACGAAGTGTGAGGTTAAGAGGGGGAACAAAGAAGAGGAGTTTCGAGAAGGGGAACCTCGAATTGGAATTGGATTTTGGGGGTCGAATTTGAATCCATCGAATGCAAAGCCAAAAATTGGGAAAACCGGTCCACTGGTTAGTGAACCCAATCCACTCGTCAGGTGTGTGTTGGTTGATGCGCACAGTAGGCTGATGCTAAGATTTATTGATTAATATATGATAATATTTAGGGTTTTCTATACAGGCATGCATGTAACATTTAGGCTGCGTTTGGATGTTGAACTTAGTTCAACAAGTTGAGTTCTTTATGAATAGTAATGGGTTGAGTAGTAAATAAAATTATGTGGGACCCATTTAAACCGAGTTTAAAGTGTGTTTGAATGTTAAGATAAATTTAGTACTTTTATAGAAAATTGAAAAAGATTGTGAATCTCACGTATAAAGATGTTTTAAGTTAAAGAATGTTGTGGATCCCATGTGTAAGAAAGTTTCGAGTTGGAATGAGTTTAATAATTTGATAATTGAGTGTTTAGATATTAAACTCAACTTAAAATTATACTAAACTGAATTCAGTAACCAAACGAAGCCTAATTAAACAACTTACGTCACATCTTGATCGATCGATACACATTAATTGTGGCTCATGATGATTTGATGCGCCATTACTTTACAACCAAAAGTGACACTTTCAATGCCAACACATACAACCTCCAAAGTTGTTGATGGTTTATTAATTTTATATATATATATATATATAAATAATGTGAACACCATTACAATCACCGACGTCTTGTCCCCTCCTTCCTTGTATGAATCATGAATGTTGTAGTACTAGCATCGATCATTCTTTTATTTGCTTTGCTCGATCTCATTATAAACACCCTCTTTAATTGTATGATTGGATCAGAATATTTATTTTATTTTATTTTATTTCATAGAGATAGATTGATTAAATAAATCTTATAGCAATTATTCTCGTATATCGGTATAAAAGTTTTTAGCAAAATAGATCTCATGCTAGCATTTAGGTTTTGTTTGAAAGTTGAAATGAGATAAGAATTTATGAATAGTAGTGAAATGATTTATAAATAGTAATGAAATGATTTTAGTTAACATCTTTTATGCGTTTTTAAAAATGAGAGAAAAAATTGAATAAAAATGTTATAAAATTAAAATATTATAAGAATTTATTTTTTAATATTATTTTTATTTTGAAATTTAAAAAAGTTGAATTATTTTTTGTATTTTGTTTGGAAGTTTGAAAATTTTGTAATGATTAAGTAACGATTTAATAAAAAAAGTTAAAAATTGAAATTAAAATGCGTTTGTGTTTGTTGTGTTTGGATATTGAGATGAAGTAGAATTAGACGAGACATTCTTGAAATCCAAATGAATCCTAAGCATGCATGTCTTTCTATATTAGACAATTCAATTTTATAAAAATATTATATAAAAAGGATCTCACTTGATTTGTTCAAAGAAAAGAACCAGTTTTGTTATTCTCTTAGCATAACAATTAGTTTATTAGTACAATAAAAGAATTAATTTCTAGTTCAAGTATTAGAAAGAATCGTTTATAAATTCGACATTAATTTTTGCAGCTGTCTTTTTAAAGTTATGTGAAGTACTATTTTAGTTCTTAATAGTTTATGCTAATTTTTGCAGCTATCTTTGTAGTGCAGACTTTAGTTTCTCGAGGACTTATGTTCTAGTTTTACCCATATTTTTGGGAAAACGAAACTTTAGATGGTACATCCATCTATATCAGAGAAATATTTTAGTTATAAATAATATTATAAAATTAAATTTATAAATTGATATGATTTGATGAGATATATTAAATTACAGAGTTATTTTTATTATAAAATATATTTAATATACTTTATAAAATTATATCAATTTATAAATTTACTTTTATAAGAATCTTTACGTGACTATAACATTTATCTATTTTGCAATTTCTTATAAGATCTAATATTAGAACTAATACCGTATAAAGTCATTAGTTTATAGATTTACTTTTGTGAGATCTTTATGTAATTGTAATATTTATCTATTTTGCCATTTCTTATAAGAACTAATATATTTAAATTATGTTTGAGAAAAATAGATTATAAAACGAAAGGAAAATGATGGTTTCCAAAATAAGATAGCAATATTATTTTATATATACCTTGCTTTGGATAATTGGACATTAAAGTTCAAGTGATTCCTGATCAAGAAAAAAGCTGGTAGTAATTAAATGCTTATTTTGAGATGATCATCTAAACACGCTGTTATTTATTATTATTATTTTATTATTATTATTTACAGAATATCTAAGATCACCTCATTATTCAAACACAATTTTAAGATTACGTTTAGATGTTAAATTAAGTTGAGTTTTTTTATGAATAATAGTGAGTTGAGTAATGGAATGAGTTATGTGAGACTCATTTAAACTGAGTTTAAACTGTGTTTAGATGTTAAGATGAGTTTAATACTTTTTATGAAAAATTAAAAAAAGTTATGAGTCCCAAGTATAAATATGTTTTAAGTTGAAAAAGATTGTGGGTCTTACGTATAAGAAGGTTTTGAGTCGAGATGAGTTTAATAATTTGATAATTAAGTGTTTGAGTGTTAGATTCAATTTAAAATTAGACTGAACTCAGTTAACTTCAACTTAATTTAAAAACCAAACGGAGTAAGTCATGATATGTGAGAAAGACATTGCTTTGCTTAGAACCCGGTTTGTACCTAGACAAAGATAGAATGCTGAGAAATCTTTTGAAACACACATGGCTTGCTTTGGCGATACTTCATTCATAATTCCAACGGTAGAATTATATGCGTCTATATTCATATTTAGAATTTTTTATTTTTTTTAATATTGTTGTATTTAAATGAATTAAAATGTTAATTCATCATGAAGTTAAAAAATAATAATGTATTAACGGTCTCCATACCAAACCTCAAAATACATCTTTATGCTGGATATCTCGTTTTATGAGCCAAAAAGAAATATTTCAGACTCGATTGGGTACTGAAAATATTTTAAATGATTTATAAATAATAATAAAATAATAAATAATTTTTAAATAGTAATAAAATAATTTAAAAATATCTTAAAACAATTTTATCCTTAAACAGTCTTTTAAATGTAAAAAGCGTCGGCTTAATGAAAGATATACTATTATATTTTCATCTAAAAAAGCGGTATAGTTTGTACTTCCAAAGTAAAGTAGTAAATAATTTGGCCTTGCACCCGTTGGCCAGCGGGGCCCCCCGTCTGGACGCCGGAGGGTGGATTGGACCCCTAATCCATCTGCCCTCCCATCCACCGGCCATCCACAGTGAATAGACAACTGGAAAAATGAAAACACCAAAAAATGTTTAAAAACAAACGAAAATCAACAATAAAATATAAATCCACAACAAAATATAAATCCACGACAAATTGAAAAAGAAAAAAGCTACTTGCACTCGAGGTTGGGGAACCTGGCATACATGGTCAGCCACGTGTACAAAATAAAACGAGGCGTTTCGTTTATATTCAAAACTATTGTGATTTATACAACCACGAAGAAGAAACAAAAGACTGAAGGATTGTATCTCTTCTCGAACACGACTCGGGCTGAGGCAACCATTCTGCCAAGTTCGGGAAGTTCAGACACGCCGAGTTTCCTTTCAAGAAGAAGACGACTGAGTCGTGAGCTCAAGCTACCATCTCCGGTGACCCGAATGACCCTAACCAGATACGGGTCTTTTGTTCGGGCAACCGTATCTTCGAGACGTATCGGCCCTAGCTCCTTTTACGAACCCTACGAAACGAGGTGTCCATTCGTCGTTGTCGAGTTGGCTTCTTGTCGACGTTGGAGCCTCATGAGGAGGACAAATTGGAATCGAAGCGGCTGGTTGGTTTGAACTGATGAGTAGGTTCTGGTTCTTCTTCAATGGTTGACATCGTGAATGTGCGCGTATGTCATCTGTTTCAGGGAATGAATGAACGAGAACAGACTGTGAGAGGGAATGGATTGCGTGTATGTTATCTGTTTGAAATGTCACTAGGTTGAGCGAAAGGAGGAGCAACAGCAGCAGCAGAAGTTGATCCTCTGCGCAAACCCATTACGCTGGACATACAAGAATCAGAAACTCATTTTTTAGCTATATTAATTTATTTTGTTAGGAGAAATTACGAAATAATTTCTGTGGGTGCAAGATTATTACTTCGATTGGTCGTAGAAAATGGAGGACATGAATCAGTTTCCTGAATGTCAAATACCAAACATCTCTGTTTTGGATTTTTTCTGCATATTTGAATTTGTTTTGGAACAAAATAGGCAGAGATCTATGAAACGAAAACAAAAAACAAATAAGAGGACTTCGAACGGTTGGAAGGGAATTTGGTGGGAGATCCACCTGCGATGATTTTATCCCATCTTTTACAAAGTGGCTCAAATGAGTCTTACAAAATTTCTAAGATGCAAATGAGTTTGCTGATGAGATGGTAGATAGAAACTAAGGTAGTCTTTTTAACAGGTACCAAACGCTGGGTACCTGTAACAGAATTGATTGAAAAAAGAAAAGTGGAAGAGGAGAAGAAGTGGACGTGGCGGAGAGAGAAGTTAGAACCATAGAGGAAAGAGAAAGAGAAAGAGGGAAAATAAAGAAAGACTGCTAGGTTAGGTTTAGGTTAGGTTTGGAAGTTTTTTTAAACACAAAATTCTCATCTCATCCCATCATTATAATTTTTTCAAATTCTTACATAAAATATAATAAACAATTTAACTTTTTCAAATCTCAAATCAACTTTTTCAAATATCAAAACAATAATAATATTAAAAAATAATATTTTATTTAATTTTTAACTTTCATTTCAAATTAAAAATTTTCATCTCAACATCCAAATCTAACTTTAATTTTAAGGTTTTAAACCTAATCCCAAAACTAAGTCATAATATTAGCAAATATATACATGTATGTGTATATACATTTATATATAATTATAAATATTTTGGGTTGGGCTCTTGGTTTTGCTGGGTGCAGGTGGGGTAGAAGTGGAGGCCCCGCCCTTTGTCAGATTGGAAAATTAGAAATGAATTTATATTTAATCATAAAATATCATATTGGGAAGATTATTTATGTAAATACTAATTATGAATGATAAAATATTCTATTACAAAATAAAATTATTTATGTATTCGTATTTTTGAAAAAATAATTTTTGAGAGATGAAAGATTATTTAGGTTTTAAACATGATATTTAAATAGAATGTCGAAAAAATATCAAGAGTGCAAATTTTCTCTGCACGCAAATTTTATTTTTTAAAAAAACATAGCATTTTATTAAAATATAGTTTTTTTAAGCTGTGTTACAATACGTACTAAAAATTATGACTAAAAAACTTGTTCATCATTAAAGTGAGAACAATATCAAAAATAAGATATAATGAACAATATTATTATCTGTCCTCTCTCTTTAGTGCAAAAACAATATACAGAGATAAGATACAACGAACAATATAATAAATAATATCTAATCATCTAATGCCATATCATAGGATGATGAGAATTGAGATGATGAATAAATTTTTTTTATAATCATTACAAGTCTTTCAAACTCCCACACAAAATATAATAAATAATTCAACTTTTTAAAATCTAAAAACAAAATTATATTAAAAAATTATATTATAATAATATTTTATTCAACTTTCAACAAAATATCTAATCTCATTTTATCTAAACTGCATAACCAAACGAGGCATAAGATGCGCATGTGTGAAAGGTTTGAACATTTTTTTAAAAAAATAGTACATAAATTTGAGATCTACATAAACGATTATTTTTTAAATAGTAAATTCACGTGAAACTTGCACACTCTGAGACCTTATCAAGAATTACTATTCAAATAACTTGAGTGAGTCAAGTGGTTACGGACAAGTCTTTCATCAAATCATAAATGTCATATTTGATATTAGAAAAATGTTATTTGCAATTTTAGACTGTGCAATTCTCTCATACACTGTTTGAAAAAGTAAATAAATTTAACTATTTAAGCTTGACTTGTGGGTTTCAAGGATGATTGATTTATTTTATTAGTAATATCCTAAGAGTTTATCTCATAGTTTGTATCTGTTTGTATTTTTTCTTAATCTCAATCTCTTGCTTCCGTTGTTTAACTAACTGTCAAAATAATTTCCTATTCCATCCTGGCATCAGCGTGTGATTCTCTCGTATACTATTTGAAAAAGTAAATAAATTTGGGACATGTGTAATTTTTTTTTTTTTAATGGTGGCTTCTATTTTTTTTAAAGGGAGTAAGCGGAGATTTATAACTCCAAAGATTGTATATATTATTGCTCTTCATATTATATTTTGCTATATTCCTTGCGGATACATTTTGATAAATTGTATATTATAAGTGCGATATGTTCCTTGTGAAATTACATCAAATTAACACATAACAACAAAAATAAAAACGTTTGGCATACAAAACAGTATTATTGTAAATGCAAGTTCAATAATACTATTTTGTCATTCATCCATTTTGTTTCATCCCATGTAAAACCCCGTACGCATACCATTTTTCTAACAAAATTATATCCTGAAACGTCAGAAATCTTTTGTTTTGGAGAGGAACATGTCTATATTCACTGCAAGTACTTTTTCTCGGCGATAAAGAGCCAGAATATGAACGTCATTTGTGGCGTAATTTACAATATTAGCAACAAAAAAAATCATTGCAAATAATAATTTTTTGAGGTGATTTTTTAATTTCACTGGTTAAACTTTAAAGTGAGCCAACAATTACAACGAATATATGGCGCAACATGCATTGCAGTGATTTTGGAGATTTTTTTGCGGCGATTTGTGGCGCTGAAAAATGTCATTTTTCTTGTAGTGATTATTGGTGAACAATAACTAATAAGAGCATTAGCATTGACTTCATCAAAGTCATTTTTAAAATTTGATTTAAAGTATATATTTTTCATAAATCCAAAACCTCTCTAACTATAACCTCATATTAGATTAGTCAAAATAATAATATAACATTATTTTTTTAACAATAACATTTTTAATTTTTTTTTCATATTTTGTAATTGCACTAACTATATGTTAATTAATAATAATATTTCTTCATTCACATATTTCAAAACTGAATTTAAAAATGAAAGTGAAAGGGCGTTTGGGGAAGTAAAAACAGTGGAAAGTGAAAACTGAAAAGCAAAGTAGATGGGGTAATTTTTACAATAAAATATGACTTTTAAAGATGAACAATACATCTTCAAATTTGAAGATATATTTAAAATTACTATAACTCATAGTTTAAGTTTTTACTTTTTGAAGAAACCAATGTAGATTATTTCATCTACATTTCTCCAATTTTTGAAAATGCAATACTAGTGCTCTCACCAATCCATTTTCGAGTAATTTACATGATATCTGTTTGAGTAGTAAAGCATCTCATCTCATTTAGTCTAATCTCATATCAATGAGTTCCATTTTGGATAGGTCCATCTTATATATAGAGTTTAACAAACACCAATATGAAACTGCCACTTAAGCATTTAACAAAAATAAAGTTTACACCTGCTCACACCATAGTAAAAGTATTTTGGGTAGATTTATATAATCCCACGTATAAGAAACACCCACCCCTCCCCCCTCCCTCCTTCCTTCGATGAAAAATGACTAGACCGACGCACCTCTTCTAGTCTATAAAACTATCAATATTCAACAAAGTTCTCAAGATGCACATTCCTAAATATAAAGAAAATCATTGTAGTTTTTCAAATTGAAAATAGAATTTGTTCTCAGTCCTCTTGCAGCTTCTTTAAACCAAAATAGATAGTCAGTGAATATGATTTTTTTAAAGCAAACAAAGCTCTATAAACTGAAAAAATAAACTCTATTCTCTGTGCTTTTGGAGCTTCTTAAAATCAAAATGGGTAGTAGCTGGGGGCTGGATACAATTTCAGGGGGGATATTGGGATTATTGTAGTTATGGTTTTTATTTTTGTAATGACAGGAAAGGGTTGACAGTAATCAAAGGAGAGAGAGGAGCTCGACTGAAACCCTTCAAGATTCATCAGGCCACAAGTTTGAGTTTAAGGAAAATGGATTTCAATATATGCATCTTTGTTGCTGCTGTGATTTTTGTGAACCCTATAATCTATCATCGTCGCATAACACTAACACAAATGGCCTTCATCGACGTCGGTAAGTCTTTTACTCTTTGATCTCACTCCGTCGATGAAAAACCAGCGACAAGGCTTCAGCAAAACTTCGGTTATCCTCCATCGCCAGAGAGAGAGAAAGAGAGAGTTTCGTTGGCTTGGGTTCCTCTATCACGCAACACATGTTTTACCTTATGTGGGCTCTACGTGACACTCTCCTATTAGAGTCTGTTATTTGATACTTATTAGATAGTCCTCCATAAAGTTTTTCTCTATATCAATATTACAACTTTATCAAATTACTATTTAAAATATAATAAACAATTTATCTAAACTTAAATGTCCAAATACGCTAATACGGTAGAGAAATGCCATAATTGGCTGAACAATTTTATGATATTTGATGGTTCATACGTGTCTAACAATGTTTTTACTATTTATGCCCTTGATATTTCCTAGGTTCTACAGTAAAGCAAAAAATTTGACGGCTGAGATTTGTCAAGAATAATAACTACGAATAATCAAAGGGTTGTGGCCGCGAAAACTGGGGTCGAGACAAAACAAAAGGGAATCATTCGTAGTCGTGATCTACGACTCTACAGACACAGTGAGGTCTACTGTTTCTGTACGCGGAATCTTAAAACTGCCCGATAAAGATCTGACTCCTGCCCAACTTCAGTCCCATCTACTGCCCCCTGACTGGCACGGTCAGCTGCCCTACCCTGCCCTCTCCCGCTTCCTCTCTCTATTCTCCGAGGCTGAAGTTTCTCTGTGATTACGGGGTTTATAAATGTGAGGGCGAGGCCTCCACCGCTGGAGGAAGGTGGCTTTGGTTAGAGTTAGAGCCCCTCTCCGGGGACCGTCCGTGAAGTGCCCTGTACTTGTGTAGTTTGTGAGAGCGAGGGAGGGAGATGGGTCAGGGATTGAGCTGCGCGGCGAGTAACGAGCAGGGGCTCTTCAGGGCGGTACAAGTTGGTGACTTGAAAACTGTGGAGGATCTGCTGGAGAGAGACCCGGCTCTCTTGCAGCACGCCACTGTCTATGATCACCACTCTGTGCTTCACATAGCCGCTGCCAATGCCCAGGTCGAGGTGGGTGCTCTTCTGTTTCAAGACTTATTTTCTTGTCCTTCGATCGACCTTTTTGGGGTCTGACTATGGGTTCTTCAACATTATGATGAAATTTCTGCGTTTTTTATTTTATTTTTTCCAATTGATTTTTGGGTCTTTATTAATGCGTGTTTCGGCGTTTTGAGTACGTTGCAGATTCTGTCCATGCTTTTGGAGCGATCTTTGAATCCAGACGTGTTGAATCGTCAAAAGCAGGTACGAGTGTGTATTCACTAAATTTATGTTTTCTTGATATTCTATCGTGGTATGAATGTGATGTCTCTTCCTGGTTCAGAATGATTGATCGTGAGGTTAGGTTCTCTTCATTCGTGCGTCCACTAGTTGTGGTATTGATCTATTGGTTTGAAATGTTGCAGACTCCGCTAATGTTAGCTGCAATGGGCGGCAAGATCTCATGCGTCGAAAGGCTTCTCGAAGCTGGAGCAAATGTCTGTAAAGTTTCCAGCTGTATGATTCAGATTTCTCTTCTATTTATTTGAATCTGAAAATTGAAGTGGGTAATCTTATTATCAGATATTGATGTTTGATTCCCTTCACGGAAGAACCTGCTTGCACTATGCTGCTTACTACGGCCATGCCGATTGCCTTCAAGCAATTCTTTCTGCTGCTCAATCTAGTACCGTTGCAGTTTCTTGGTTAGTTTCTTTCCCCGCATCGATCTCGCTCGCTCTCTGGACTTATATGGCTTACGAGTATTCGATACTGATATCTATGGCGATTCGATTGCAGGGGGTTTGCACGGTTTGTGAATATTAGAGATGGTAGGGGAGCAACACCTCTGCATTTAGCAGCCCGTCAAAGACGGCCTGATTGTGTACATATTCTCCTAAACAATGGAGCTCTTGTTTGTGCTTCAACCGGCGGATACGGGTAATATTTCCAGTGATTAATTTGTTTGGTATTGACTCTTGATATTCTTTTGTTTTTTGGATTGATATATTGCTGTCAACAGCTCCCCGGGAAGTACTCCTCTTCATCTGGCTGCCAGAGGCGGATCTCTGGATTGCATCCGTGCATTATTAGCATGGGGCGCGGATCGTCTTCAAAGAGATGCATCTGGGTATGATATGGTTTTCTTTTAGGCTTAAAACCGAAACGTAATTATGTTCTCAGTCGAATGTGCTGCAAGCTGAATAACATGCTTGGATTCCTCATATCAGCTAATTTTAACATATTTCACGGGAAAATAATTTGTGGTTTATCTTGTATGATCCTGTTAATATCATCTGCAAATTTGGCCTGGTTAATAGGGCCATTTGGAGATGTTAGCTTTTAAGAAAGATCCTTAAGTAAATCCCATGAAGTGAAGTGGCCCATGGGTATGGGGGCACGAACGCTCTCACAATGGTTAGCATTTTCATTTATATATCCGATTGTTTAGCAGTCCGTTCTGTTGATTTATTCCAGCGAATTGTTTTTTTTTTTCCCCTTCTTTTGATGTAGAATTACATTCCATGCTCAGAACGTTTTATATAAATTGAACTTCTTGGCTTTTAGCTCAAATTGATTTTCCAAATACTGATGACCGTGAACTTTTTGTTTTATTATTTGTTTGCAGGAGAATACCATATGTAGTTGCTTTGAAGCGCAAGCATGGTGTCTGTGCAGCCTTGCTGAATCCTTCGTCTGCGGAGCCTCTTGTCTGGCCGTCACCTTTGAAGTTCATTGGTGAGCTTAATCAGGAAGCAAAAGATCTGTTAGAACAAGCCTTGATGGCGGCAAATAGGGAGAGGGAGAAGACAGCTTTAAAGGGCACTGCATACTCCCTTCCATCTCCATCCCCATCTCATTCTGATGGCGTGGAGGACAACATTTCTGAGGCTAGTTTTCTTGCACTTCTTGTAGATGTGCTTAATGAAAATTTGATTTTCTTTAATGGCTGAATCAGAATGTCTGAGATGTGAGTTGCATTTTAGAAAGAAAGATTTTATTTGTAATCTTGTTTATTGACACACCGCCATTGATGTGGAAGCCTGGCACGCCAGTTAGTATAAAAGACTTGTAAAATCGGAACAATTTTAGGAAAAATTTAAAAAACCATCTCAATTTTGGGTCTTGTCCCAACTATTAGATGGTAAACTGCTATTTTTCTGTTCTTTATTAAGAGACATATCTTCTAATATAATTCTGTTAACTAGAGAAACTGATTGCTGCAAATCTGAAACTGACATATTCATTGGGGCAATCATATGCAGGTCAGTGATACTGAGCTATGCTCCATATGCTTTGAGCAGGTGTGCACAATTGAAGTCCAAGATTGTGGCCACCAAATGTGTGCACATTGCACATTAGCACTTTGCTGCCACAATAAACCCAACCCGACCACATTGAGCCTAACCCCGCCAGTTTGCCCATTTTGCCGAAGCACCATCTCCAGGCTGGTGGTTGCAGCAGATATGAAAGACTGCGACGACTCCGATTGCAATAGTGGTGATATGAGTTCTTGCAAGTTAAGAAGGTCAAGGAGGTCCCAAAACCTCAGTGAAGGAAGTAGCAGCTTCAAGGGCCTAGCTGCTTCATTTGGAAAGATGGGTGGCCGTAGCTCTGGACGGCTTGCCACCGAAAATGAGTGGGTTGATAAACCTTGATGGTTGGTGGAATTTGGCAATCGAAAAAGATGTCATGTCATTTTGACGATCAAGATAAAGAGACTGTCTAATGGTAAAAGGGAAGAGGACAATGATGAAAATACCATGGCCACAAGTTGCTGGATCTACTACCCATTTAACAAGTATAGATAGAAATCTATCTCCTATAATGTAGATTTGAGAAATAAGCAAGGGAAGGTAGTTGAAGTTTGGGTTGGTAAAGCTTGGTCGTTGGGGGTCATGTTGTAATATTTGTTTCCTTGAGACTGAAGAAGTATTGATGATTTTTAGGGTATTCTAGATACCTGAATTTGTCGAAAAAAACCCGAGATATTCTTTTATTCGGAGTAAAATTTAGCATTCTTAAATGGCTAATACTTGGGATATTTGAGAGCTCTTCCTTCTGAAATGTAAGGTTGTATTAATATAGTTGAGTTAGGGACATCAAAAATGGTCGAAGAATTAATCTTTACATCAGCCTACAAACTACACACCATAATTTTATTTTTATTTTTTTTATTTGTTTCTCTTATTAAATGTATATTATATGGATGATGAATAAAAAAATATAAATATTTCAAGAAGAGTGAAATAAAAAAAAAATAAAAAATACATTGATCTGTGGTGTGTAGGTTTATGCATAGCGATGTTTTTTTTTTAATAAATAAATATGAAATTTTCATTAAAAAAAAAAAATTTAATAATAGATCTCTACTTTTCTTTAAAGATGACACGTGGACTGGAAGTTGGGCCTAAGAGTGTGTAGAAAGTAATGAGAGGCCCACCAAACTTGGTGTGGGGTTTGGCCTTTTGCCTTTGGATATGCATCAAGCATGGGCAACGTTGCGTATTGCAATATGAGGAGTTATGGATTTTTTTGATTTGATTCAACTCTTTTACCTCTCTCTCATCCGCCCCTGCTGATGTAGCCACTTTGTTGAAAGAAATGTCCTGTGGGTCCCAACCCTTCATGAATCATTGGAATGTATTACGTATGTCTGATCAACTGGGTCCCATGGAGGGCAGTTGTTTTGTCATAAATTTCCGACATCTCATCTGGTACTTGAATAAATTATATTATAATAATAAAAATAATTATAATAATTATATATACTAAAAAATTATTTTTTTTTCAAGAAATATAATTTGAATCAATTTTGTTATACACAACTAAATTTACGTCTCAATCTATGTATTAATATTTTTTTCATATTCTAAATTTAAGTTAATACCTTTTTCAATAAAATTTACTTTCTGATAAATCATATTGAATAAATACACATATTAATACATAGAATTACTTACGACTAGATTTTTTTGAATTTGAATTTGAAATAATAGTAGTATCCCGCTGGTTCGCAAAGCTATTCTCACATCCAATTAACCATATCAAGTAGAGTTTGGTTCCCTCCAGCTATTCATTAGCGCATGCAGCTAGCTCTTTTCTCCATTGCAAACATATGGCAAAAAGATTGATGATTTATCACTTCTTTTTCATCAAGCTTTCGGTTTTCGTTCCCAATTGATGATCTTTCTAGAAATTTAATTAATGCTCCCAAGATTGACGCTCTTGTCATATAAAATAGACCTTGTGGATCACTGCAATGCACCATGGTGCCAATGAAGACTCGACACGTGTTACACTTGATGTTTATATACCCTGTTAAGTGACACACGTCATTTAGGGAAGATAGTAACCGTCGGGAATACACTGAAAAAAAAAATGTTAAAAATGACATTTCCTATCTTAATCATCCTAAGAAAATCGAGAAGCATATTTTTCTCGTAAGTCAACAAACTGAAAGAAACAAAAGCAAAATAAGTAGTTCATTCCAATAATGTGAGATGACTATTTCCACCACGTCTAAGATCCCGACATGCAGAACCATCAAAAGATATTTTAAGAGCCCTTTGGAAGATATGACACAGAAATTTTTTACCTCAGTTTCTCCATGTGAATCACTGACCTCTGTGTCCGAGTCCGATGAAGAATCTGTGTAACAAATTGGAGATCAGCCAGTGATGGGTAGAGTGTTGAAGGATATTGATGATGCAGATCAGAAGTCGAGGTTTGTAAGCAACGCAACTCTCACATGCAGAAATCAGTCAGAAAAATCGATCTTATTGCAGATCCTTCAACAAAATAGACAAAAATGAGCAATAAAACTCTGCAATAAGAGATAAGAATCATAAGATGATGTTCGGGAAAGCCAGACCCACCATGAGAAAAATTATAGGTAAAAACAGTACTACGTACGAAGCACCTCAGAACCTGGACAGAGAAAAAAAAAAATCGGAGGGAAATGCAGGCAGGGAGAAAGACAAACGATACCTGTCATGTTCTAATATTATACTACTTTCTCATGTGGTGATTGATTGCATGTGGTAAAACAAGTCCAATGAAGTCACCTCAAAGATGTTACAGAAATGAATGATTGAACTGTCGTTTCGTCGGTGTTTTAAGCTCTATAAAACAACTGCAGTTTGATAACTACTGAGAATTAAGATGAATCTGGGTAAATCTATATAGAGGTTCTTCAAGGGTATACGTAAAGCAGTTCAAGAGCATCGCTTACATGAAAGAGAGAGCACTAAAAAAAAGCAGGTGTCGTCAATAACAGTAAAAAAAATAAAAAGAGTTCTCATTTATGTGCAGACTCTCTTTTTTTTCCTTGGTTTTGTTGACCAGAATGGAAGGAGAATCATCTTGTTTTTGAAGTAAACAAAGGCATATGTCTGGGAGAAAGATGTCCAGAGTTAAAGACAGACAGACACTGCCGGGAGAATCAATTTGTTCCTTTTATAAGCATTGATCTCTACACATGAGGCAATACACAGGAGAATAAAAAAAGCTAGGTAAAAAGTGTATGTTCTTGTTCATGCACTCTACATGTGAAGAGTGTATAAACAGGTGTATTAATGTTTACCTTTCTCCAGTGGGTTGCCTGTTAATCAATCATTTAAATATGAAAAATTTCTCATAACCTACTACTCACTACCCTACATCCTATCAAAAAAAAATTAAGTGTAGAATATGAGAGTGAATAGTGACCTATAAATAGAATTAGAATATTATCCCTTGAGTGTTTTTAAGAGAGTTAAACAGAACATGCAAGTCCTACGAAGTCATAGAGTGGTTGTCAAAGGAGCCTTTTACAAAAGATCCATTGGGCTTGATTTTGTGTTGCTGTATTGAGGGCTAGGCTGTGAAGTTCTCTGAAAGACCATAAACTTCAAAACAGACAAAAGACGTTAAGATATAAACATTGCCCTTCAAAGCATTTACGTTGGTTTGACTAAATGAAAAAGTTAATTAAAATTGGCCGATTCTAAAATAAGATAGACTTTTACTATAGTAGTTGGTCAAAGATGAAGAACTACTATTCATTTACCAAACATTAAAATATTAATTTCTCACTCCAAGTAAGTATTAAAATAATAGTTTCTCACTCCAATAAAAATACGATTCGGTTTGTAATTAAGAAATTTAGATAAGAATTTAGATGAGTTTAATTAAATATTTTTTGTTATTAGCATTAAATAAGTTTTAAAAATATGATTTTTTTAATATTAATTTAATAATAATATAATTATTATTAATATTAAATTAGTAGAATTATAAAATGTGATACAAATAAATTAAATAAAAAATTATTAATTTAATAATATATTTTATTATTATATAGAGAGTAAATGACTAATCAAACGTGGAGATTGAATTTAAATGGAATAAGTAAATATAAAAAAATGTGATATTGGCTAAATTTTAAAAATATATTTGGCCAAGCCAATACTAATACTCTTAGGGAACCTTTCTGTGTTGAACCAGTGCTTCTAGCTAGCACAGTGTCTGCTCTTCCCCAACAGTACCCCCTGCTCCATAAATCACCTCTTACCCTGCAAATCAGCCGGCGGAAGGCCGGAGAAGCTCTGCCACTCCCCAGCTCTACCAAATCTAGTCTTTTTCCCCTCCCCCCGGCCTTCATCTTTCTATTCCCTTATTTCTTCTCTCTAGTTATCCCATTTTAATAGTTTTACATCTTCAAAAATGACTATTTTCTACGGTCTTTCACAAAAGTTGGTCATTTTTCACGATGAAGTTGGTAGAAGAGAATCCAATAGAAGAAAAGGGCAACACATGTTTGCTTTTGAAGGACGCATGGCAAATACAAGCCACGTACGTATCAAGAATTCCACATCGAGTGCACCTTTTTAAGTGGCCCACTTTATATGGGCCTACGGGAAGCACCTAATGCCTAGTAGACTCGAGCTTTAACCATGTCTTGTCTTCAGTTTTAATTAGATGGTCGGGTCCTCGTGTTTTTTGAACCCTAAACGAATGGTCCTGAAATTTACGACCAAAACATAACTTTATGACCCAGTAGGGGATAGGGACTAGGCTCACCCAACAATACGTAATAGAAAAATAAAATAAAATCTAAGATCTTCTAAAAATATAGAAAAAACAATTATTTACATTGCCCTGATTGCCACACTCGACACATGATTGTTATGTAGAAGCTTAATTTTCATTTTAGTTGACATAAAATGGTGTCAATCTTTTTAATTTTTTGCTATAATTATAATGGATCTCATAATAAGCAGTATGTTTACGCAACGACTTGTAAGTAGCATAAATAAAAAGTATATCACATTTCCTTATTAGATGATCCCTTGCTCTTTAATTCTCTTCCTCCTTCCTCATATATATATATATATATATGCATATATGTATATGTATGTATTTTGTCTTGTACTTGGCCTCTTTTTTATGATTACAATTAAATCCGTCTGTTCTTATCAATTTAAACTTTTAGGACAAGTAGTAATTTAACAATCTATCAAAGTAAAAGTCTAGAATTTGAGTCCTAACTCTACATTTCATTCTATTAGTTAAATATTCTACGTATTTGGCCAATTTTATTGAGGTGAAGTCTAGGTCATACATTTTTTAAGGTGAAATCTGACATATATATAACAATGATTGTTCAGAATAAATATATATATATAAATCAAGGCTTGAAAAATTAGAATTGGGTAAGGATCAATTCAACGCATTGGGTGATTCAGGAAAATTTTGAATAGGATATTTCAATGTTGATAAAAATATTAAAAATCATATTTGATGCAATTCAAGTATTTTATATCATGTATAAAAGAGTATAAAATATTAATTTATTGACTAGTTTCAATAAAAATATGATATGAATCTAAATAGTTTTAAGAAATATGTAATTTATGAATTTAACCTCAATAGTCGACATTTTTTTGCCTTATATACAAAAAATATAAAGACCATTAAGTTATAAACACATGAAAATGTAGTATTTTATGTACAACCATAAATATAATATAAAATACTCATTTATTTCCTTAATTTCTTGTTCAACTAAAAGAAAATAAGGAATTACATTTTTTATCTTTCAATTTCTCTGCAATTCTTATTGAACTAAATAATATTTTTGTACAAAAAATTAAAAGAAAAACCTAGTTGCTAGACAGTTTAAAAATAAACACAGTTTTGAATCGGTCAGAATCAATTCAAATCAGTCTAAAATAGGCTAGAATCAATCGATTGAAACGGTTAAGTGAATGATTCAAAATGTGAACTAAATCGGTTTGGTTTCTTAATGATTCAATTAAATTGATTGAATCGAATCGTTGCTTGATTTTAGTCATAAGAGTGGTTGTCATTAGAGCCTCTTACAAAAGATCCATTGGGCTTGATTTTGTGTTGCTGTATTGAGGGCTAGGCTGTGAAGTTCTCTGAAAGACCATAAACTTCAAAAGAAACAAAAGACGTTAAGATACAAACATTCCCTTAGGGAACAGACATTTCTGTGGTGAACCAATGCTTCTAGTTCTAGTTAGCACAGTGCCTGCTCTTCCCCAACAGTACCCCCCAGCTCCACAAAACACCTCTTCCCCCACAAATAAGCCAGCGGGAAGGCCGGAGAAGCTCCGCCAGCTCTACCAAATCCAGTCTTTTTCCCCTCCCCTCGGCCTTCATCTTTCTATTCCCTTATTTCTTCTCTTTAGTTATCCCATTTTAATAGTTTTACACGTTCGCTTTTGAAGGATGCATGGCAAGTACAAGCCGAGGACGTATCAAGAAGTCCACAGACATCGAGTGTACCTTTTTAAGTGGCCCATTTTATATGGGCCTACGGGGAAGCAGCGCTTCAACCATGTCTTGTCTTCAGTTTTAATTAGATGGTCTGGTCCAGGTGTGTTTTTTGAGCCCTAAACGAATGGTCCTGAAATTTACAACCGAAAACATAACTTTATGACCCAGTAGAGGATAGGAACTAGGCTCACCCAACAGTACGTAATAGAAAAAGAAAATAAAATCTAAGATCTTCTAAAAATATAGAAAAAACAATTATTTACATTGCCGTGATTGCCACACTCGACACATGATTATTATATAGAAGCTTAATTTTCATTTTAGTTGACATAAAATGGTGTCAATCTTTTCAATTTTTTGCTATAATTATAATGGATCTCATAACAAGCAGTATGTTTATGCATCGACTTGTAAGTAGCATAAGTAAAAAGTATAGCACATTTCCTTCTTAAATGATCCCCTGCTCCTTCCTCATATATATATATATATGCATATATGTATATGTATGTATGTATTTTGTCTAGTACTTGGTCTCTTTATTGTGATTACAATGAAATCCGTCTCTTCCTATCAATTTAAATTTCTGGGACAAGTAGTAGTTTAATAATGTATTGGAGTACGTAGAAGTTTTGAATTTCTAACTCTACAATATTTCATTCTATTAGTTAAATATTCTACGTATTTGGCCAATTTTATTGAGGTGAGGTGAAGTCTACCTCATACATTTTTTTTAAGGTGAAATCTGGCACATATATAATAATCATTGTTTTAATATATATATATATATATATTATATCAAATCTCAAAAAATTAGAATCGGGTAAGGACCGATTTAGAAAAATTTTGAATAGAATATTTCAATGTTGATAAAAATATTAAAAATCATATTTGATGCAATTCAAGCATTTTATACCATGTATAAAAGCGTATAAAATATTAATTTATTGATTGGTTTCAATAAAAGTATGATATGAATCTAAATAGTTTTAATAAATCTGTAATGAGTCATGCTAGGCTACCACCCAGCAACTAGCACAAATTTGCTTTTTTATTTTTTTCATATTTTTTAACATATTTAAATATTTTTTTAAAAAAAAAATATATCAATATACTAAAAGATACTTCCTTAATCATTAAATAAAAAAAATTAATTACATGAATAGTCAAAATGAGAGAGCAAACTCAGGCGGCATACTAGCATTTTTCACATGTAATATGTATTTAACCTCAATAGTCGACATTTGTTTTGCCTTATATACGAAAAATATAAAGACGATTAAGTTATATATAAACACATGAAAAATGTAATATTTTATGTACAACCTAATATAAAATACTCATTTATTTCTTTAATTTTTTGTTCAACTAAAAAAAAAAAAGAACTACATGTTTTATCTTTCACTTTCTCTTTAATTCTTATTGAACTACATAATATAATATTTTTGTACAAAAAATTATAAGAAAAACCTAGTTGTTAGACAATTTAAAAATAAATACAGTGTCGAATTCGTTGGAATCGATTCAAATCAGCCTAAAATCAGCTAGAATCGATCGATTGAAGCGGTTAAGTGAATGATTCAAAATATTAACTAAATTGGTTTGATTTCTTACCAATTCAATTTGAATCGGCTGAATCGATTTGAATCAAATCGTGTTTTTTTTTTATCCTTGATATTTTATATATAATATAAATAATTAAATGAGAATTTTTCCAATGCTAAAGTAATTAGTAACATGAGAGAGGAATAAAGGATGTTTCTATGGTCAGAGCGGAAATTGATGAACCTGTTAGCTACGATCTGAGGGTTGTGGATGATGTCATTTTTGTTTTTAGTTTTGTACAAAGGAGTCAATTATCACTTCCTAATTAGAGAGATCTCATGTCAGTGCATTCATCCGTATTTAAGATGTTAGATGTAACATAAATCATGATCAGCTAACATAACACATCATGATATATATTAAAGGGATACGTATAATATCATGATGTGTTAATGGGCTCAATTATATATGTATGTATGTATCTATGTATATATGTTTGTATATCATGTATAAAAAGATCAGGTATATATATATGTACGCGGTATGTTTATTATCATGTATTGGGTACAAATATATACGTATCATGTTTCTTTTCTTTTTTTTTTTCACAAAAAAAAAAAAGAAAAAGAAAAGAAAAGTCATCATAATGTATGTATGTATGGATATTACTACTGTTAACCTAATTCGCTTATCGACATGAGTCCAAAGATCACAATGTTTTCAGCCGGCATGCGGAAGACTTGTTGGTCAAAACTGACAACCTTGGAACTATCTGTAAATCCAAAGCTCTGGATTAGGAAACACTTGGTTATAATGTCTTGTACCAGAAGACAATTAAATTAAGAGGACGACCATTTGCCGATTATAAAAGCCTGCAGCCGCTTGCTGGTTTAAGAACTTCCACCATATCTTCTTCCATTCAAGAAGATCCAAATGAGTACCTCAATATATCTCTACGTGTACTAAAAAAATCATGATCTAATAAAACTATTAATGGCGGCCAGCTGGGTTTCAATGAAAATTTATGATCGAGTTGCAAACCCGTCCTCTCAATCTTTTCTTGTTTGTCCTCTTTGTAGACCTGCAGAAAAAAATATTTATTTATGGTTAAATATTTGCTACGAAAACGAGAATTTATGACGAGAATGGGCCTAGATGAGTTCTTGATCAGATAATATTTACGCCGCAAGGACATGATTAGATGGTGTATATTTAAAAAAAAAAAAATTTAATTTTAAATCTTAATATTTAAATAGTAAAATTTTATTATATTTATTTAGAGAGTTTATATACAATTGTTTTTTTTTTTAATAAGAAATAGATTTCATTTCATCCATGAAGGAAGTTACAGTTGTGATTAGTCAATGCAGAGAAAGAAAATTTGAATACAAGTCAAACTACACATTTATTGTACGCCTCCTCATACACAAATAATTTTGCGACGGACATTGTCTAAACTTCTAAAAACTCTTATAAGAGAGCATCATTCTTTGTATAAAATAGAGATAAAACACATCCCTACCTCCAACGGAGTAAAGGATATCCCAACCACCCTCATCCTCCAAAAGAGGAGAGGTATCCCAACTAACCTCATCCTCCATAAGGAGAGGGGTATCCAACCATCCGGCTATGAATATAAGTCCAATAGCCTGTTTCTTTTATTAAAAAATAGATAAACAAAATACAATCACCAATAAAACCCTACAAAGTGCAGAGGTGCCCTATAAAAATAAGCAAAATACAAAGCCCAGTCTGAAAAATGCCCAACCAAAAGAAAAAGCAGCCTTAGGGTTTCATCTCTAACTCATGGTCGCTTCCTTTTTTTTTTTTTTTTCTTCTTCCTCTGTCACCTGAAATGCTTCCTCCTTAGCCCAACCTTCTGCCGCCGCCCCTCCTCCATGCGAGTTTCGGCAGCCTCCACCTAAACTTCTAAAAAATAGCTTCTTCTACCGTCCCTCTCACCCAGCCCCAGCTTTGCCCATCCAACACACGAAACAACGGCCATACGAGCACCCATCGGACAAAAAACAACCACCCATCACACAAGCCTGAGCGCACGGCATCCTCTCACCTTCACGACACAAATTGCACCACACGGCACATACGCACAACGACATCACACTGCACATAGCACCAATCGCACCATCGCAAGGCACAGGACCTTCGAACTGTACTTGGGCTAGCGTGCAGCAACGCACGACACTGCATGAGCACCATCTCGGTATCATCTCATGCTGGTTTCCTAGTCCTTACGGCTCCACATCCCCAGCATCGGCGACATACGAGAATATCCCAGAGAATAACGAAACAGATGGTGTTGAGAGAGAAAATAGATCTAAAAAAAAAAAATTGAGATTCGAAAGAAAGAGTTTGAATTTGAGAAACCGGAACGTGTTCCGCTTTTATTAGATCTAATAAAACATAAAAAGAAAAAACAAAATGAAAGAAAAGCAAACGGTGAGGGGGTGAGGGGTGATGGAGCGTAGACTCCTTCCCCTCAGCCCCTTAGGTTAATTTCGAAAAAGAGAAGTTGTTAGAAAGAAGTTTGAGTTTCTCTCAACCAAAATCTATCTATTATATACAATTGTTGATAGATCAGTATATTAAGATTTTATAATGTATAGTTTAAAAGAGTGACCGAGAAATTTGACAATTCGAATAATTACAAATTAGACAATAGTCTGAGATTTGTTTATTAATTTTGTTTTTAATTTTTCTTTGCTTTGATGTTTGGCCTATTATTATTAGACCATTAAAGTCATGTTCTAAGATCATCGAGCGAGATATATACCTCGGATCACTAATTGATAATTCGTGGTTGGTTTCCCGGTGTCATTAATGGTTGTCTCAATCATATTAAATATTTCCAAAACAAAAGAGAAAAAGCCGAAAGATGAAAGGGGGTAATGTCTTTTGAAACCAAAATTCCTTATGATTAAAAATATGAAAGAAAAGATCATATGTATGAATATGCTGTATTAATGAAATTAATATAAAGTTACGACATTTTCGTTCCAATGATTTATCTGTCGTCTCAACCTAAAAAAGGCAACAAAACTTCAAATAATAGATCAAGGAGTAGTACTGGAAGCAAGAAATCAAGGAGAAGCTGGTGGGGTCGGCATGAACGACATTGAAGTTAAAGATACTTTTTTCCAGTATATTTGGATAATTCCTGTCATCTGAGAGAATATCCCACATGGGTTTGCTCAAACTAATCTGCCGGTAATTACAATGGTGAATGTTTTGTTCCTCTCTCTCTCTCTCTCTCTCTCTCTCTCTGTGTGGAGAAAGTCAAAGCACCCATTTCATCTTTTCAAAGGATCAAGAAAGTCAATGCAACCCCAGAAAGAGTGCAGAGATCAGACCTAGGCCGGTCTCCATGCTTCCACTTCCAAGAATGAGAAAGACACTTCCAAGCTTGAGAACTTGAACGATACTCCTTTTTTTTTTTTTCCAAAGAGTGCATATATATAAGCACAAAGGATTCATAGGAATCACGGTGCAGTTAAATCGATCGGCACCCTATGTTATGACCTTTTGCTCATTCATTTATGGAGATAATTCAGATCTGGGTCTAGTACGAGGTCCCTACGTAATTCCTTGATAAAGATTAATTTTCACCAAAAAAGTACCAGAAAAGAAACAGATCGATAAATTAAATATGAAATTGAAGAAGAAATGACATTGATAATGATCACAAACACCATTTTCATAGATAAAAATGGGATTTTATGTGGAAACTTCCATTTTAAGAAGAAGAAATAAGCTTTCACATAGCATACGAAAACTATCATCTGGCTTCATCTCCTTTCTGTAATTTTCTTAATCTTACCGCTAAGATCTACTAGAAGAGCTGGAGGGAACAAAGATTCAATCTCATTTGACAGATCAAGCAGAATTCTTCGTCTAGCGGCGCCTCTTCGTTTTGTCTGTACTGCTCTCGGTTTGGGTTTTCTTGGTGCAGGAGGGCATTGAAGAACCACTGGGATTTTATTATCCAAAGAAGTTGGAGTCTTGAACCCATCATCATTATCTTCGACGTCCCTGAATTCTCCTGGAGGTGGAATTTTGAGCCGCAAAGATGATAGAACTGAAATGTTGCATTTATCTTCTTTTTCTCCATGATCTTGTTCTTGATCTTCTTTTTCTTTCACTTCAGGTTTTTTAAGAATCCCATGATCTTCTGAAGGTGCAGTTGGGCACTGATCTTGGAATTCCAACGTGGGTTTTGCTAGGAAATTCAATTTCATAGCATTCAGATCTTTATCAGCGAAAAGCATCTGAGAATCGGACACACCCATGAACGAAAGTGAGTTGATCTCAGAGTACATGTGGGAAAGGTATAAAGAAGACGACCAGAATTGGGATAAAGGAGGAAAGCAAACGGACAAGAAGATGAAGAAGAAGAAGAAATCCAAAGCTAGAGAGAACTGAAAAGCCAAGGTAAGAAAACAAGAAAGATGGTTGACATACAAATGAGATGCGTGATAATATAATCATAAAATTAGATCACCATCTTTTTCGTTTTTAAGTGATTTCTTCAACCTGCTTTGGATTTTAGTCCTGAAGACGTTTTTGAGAGAGAGAGAGAGAGACAGAGACAGAGCTATAGAGCAGGTGGGAAGCTTTAAACCCACTTCGGCGAAGGATCCAATGCAAATATATATACATCTCTCTCTCTCTCTCTCTCTCTCCCCTTCACGATTCATCCATTAACTAAACCATATAATCTCGTTTAAGCAATATCAATCGCTTTCTTTTTTTCCGATGTATACTAACTTTGATGCATCTCTGCACGTGGTTTACTACAGGAAAACCATCTGATGTTAACGTGCGTGTTGTTCAGGGCTTTCATCCCCCATATTCTCATTTCGCCCCGATATTTTCAAAAGAATCTCTCAGGACTACTTTTGTCTGGATGAAAAAGATAAATTTCTGCATATTCTTTTTGTTATGAAAAAGAGAACCCGTGTAACTTTTCTCAGAAACCCTTTTTTTTTTTTTTTTTTTTTGGTGGGTGCTTTTGCCGTCCCTTAAATTGGTCGCAAGAAGACAATGTCTAGTGGCTGGAGCCTGGTGTCGATTGTGGGCTCTCCTTCTCTAAACTATAGTTTTATTACTCCGTTTGAATGCTATGCCAAGAGTATCTCACATTATCTGTAAATAATAATAAAATAAAATAATTTGTGAACAAATAATAATAAACTGTATGAGAATAGTAGTGATTAAACTGTTTATAAATAGTAGTAAAATATTTATGAATATACTACAGTTCCCAAACATAGCCCAGGGTTTATTTTTCATTCTCATTTTCTAAATTAGGACAGAAAAATATATAGAAACTTGGTGAGAAAAAACAAATGGGAGGGATACATTAGGAATGTCGTCATGACTAGCTAGCCTTGACTGCATGCTTGTCAGAAACTACTGAGAGATATGATAGGAGATGATGAAGATCAATAGACAGAAAAACAATAGGCCAGGAAGATCGAGTTCGTTTTTTTTTTTTTCATTAATTAGGGATAGAGATCAGGATTAATGGCCGAGCAATGAAATCATCCAAAAAAAAAAAAAGAACTACTTTTGATGAAAATTAAAAGATCGATGAATTACAGCTAAGAAACAATATCTTTAGAATTCAGGTATAATATTAATTTTTCACAGTTAATTAGTTTAGATATGTATATATGGTTTATAATTAGTTTTGTAATTACTGAGGAAATGTCTTGTTCGATTTGACTAATTCACGTATTGGATCCTGATCATGATCAAGCAATGACACGCGGCTGCCAACACTTAACCTAGACCACATCATATAAGAAGTCAAGGCATTGCCGGTTGGTAAATATTCACCATTTTGCAGCAGATCATGAGGCCATGCATGCCATTGCCGCAATAATCTTAAACACTCAATCAAGTATTCACGCAAGGGGTCCCACTGCATGCAGGCCATGATGCTCATGTTTAATTTGGATCATGACGAAGCTGCTGGCTTAGGATTCCCGCGTTGAACTCAATTGATCTGAGGAATCGATCGAGAGCTAGATCAGTACTTGATCAGACTTGGGACGTTCTATATAATAAGTTTGCTTATAGCCAGGTGTAGTTATTTCGAAATGAAGCTATATAAATGGTAGCTTGCATGGGTACTACTATATATAATACAGTACATCTTGCCCAAATTAACTCAGTGCGCCTTTTCGAAAGTTTTTCCCCATAATTAAATAAGGTATTGGATTAAAAGAGGAGACAGAGAAGAAGAACTTGGCCATATTTAGAGAAATATTCGACCATGGAGATTATATATATCTTGATGTTCTTAGCTAGCCTATATCTGCATTAGCATTAATTTATCGATCTCTTTATTTTCACCTGTTTCAAATAATTAGTTCAAACCCGGTTCAATCACGATTAGTTAGTCAATTTGAGGGTTTGCAGTCAAATTTCAATTAACATGCGTACAACCTATGTAAATGTTCGATCCTCGAAATTCAATCACCAATACTAACATGATGTTATTTGGAATGTGAAAGATCGAAGCTCAATGGAAGAAATTGCCCACATAATTATATATATATATTTCATGCACATTATATATTTAGTGTTAGCTAGTGTTCTACTTATAGTAGGACCCATTATAGCTTTAAAAATACCAAAAGTACACCAATATATATTCTTTTAGCATAAGATTCCACATCAACGGTGTTAGAGATAAATTTGATTGGGTCCAACCCCATTAAAAACTTATCACTAATAATAATGAAAGAGATAAAACAAAGTAAGTTAGATTCGATCACTCCAAAGAAGAAAATATATCTCTATAAAAGGAGGAGATCTCTACAAATGAAAGGGACTCCCCACAAGCTCTAGATCTACATACGAAACTTGACTACACATAGTACCTCCATCAGATCTATCTTAAGGGAGGTATCATTTTCAACCTCCTAAAACCCTAAATTACGTTATTGTATTGAGCGATATGTGAGGTCATGAGAGATTGTAAATTATCTATCATAGTGGATTTTGCCCCCAAACAACCCGTGGACGTAGGCTTTTATGCTGAACCACATAAATATCTGTATCTTTTTATTTATTTATTTACTATTTATTTTATGGATGAACGCGAAGAGTATCGTATCAACGCCAGAATCACCATTGTGAGCCGGTAATAATTCCTTCATCCATTCCAGTTTATTATGCAAATTTACGCATTAATAAATGGTTTGCTGATCGAGTGTGTAAAAAATAAGGTTATAAATAGATTCTTTTGTGAATAGTGTGTTTTACACATCAATTTGAAAATACAATAACTCATAATCCACTTAAGAGAATAATATGAACTGAAATATAAGTTACCGGTACATGAGATCATGCAATGATTCACATGCACAAATAAATCAGAAAGAAAACGCGATGATCGAGAGATCGATGGATCAATTTTTTTATTTTTTGTAGAAATTATAGGAAAAAAAGAAATTAAGCAGCACTTAGCTAGTAAAATCAGAGATCGAAAGCTAGCCGGCCATGGCCCCCTACTGTCGTTACTGTTAATAGCATCTCTTGAGATGATAAAACGTCACGATAAATATTATTTTCTTTCTTCTTGACTGAAAAGTGGGGGACCCAATTGGATTGCTTGGATTTCACCGCATCTCTTACTTGATACGACTGCAAATTAATTCCAGGACCACACACCTTTAATTAGCTCCAACGAAAAAGAGTGAAAAATATATATAATATGCAATAAAAATAGTAAAATACCAATAAAATTATAATACAAAACAAGATATATATCGTTGAGTGCAAAACTAACAAAAGTATATATAAAAACCTCAATATTGAATTATAATGAATTGTAAGGTACAATGAATTAGATCATGTCTTATAAATTACACAATTTTTTTTTAAAATTATCTAAAACATATATAATATTAGTACTAGTATAAATAGAAGAACTTAACTGAACTTGGCCGGGGCCACAAGTACAATAATTAATTAAATATTTTTCTTATTGATTACTTTAAAAAAAAAAAAGAAAAGAAAAAACGGATGAGCAGTAGTACTACTAATAATGTTTTAGTCGTTTATTAATAAATGGGTAGGTTGTGATCAAAAGCATCAACATGTTGATAATGTGGGGTACGTACGAGGGCTTAAAGAAAAAAAGTGACACACACTCTGATGGCACATAATTGCCTTAGCTCTCATGCTCATGCTTAATGATTTTGCTTCCCATCTCCGATCATCATGTCCCATCTCTAACAATCATCTCCCCCTCCGTTCTCAACCCCTTTTGCTCCCTACTTTCCGCATTATTATTATTATTATTTACTTTGTTTTTCCCGCCTGCATATTTATATTTGTACCTCTTATATATATATATGTATAATGTGGGCATGATGCATTACATAACGATGATCCAAATCAATATATAAGTGTCACACACTCACACATAGGATGCTCAATGTATTAGGTTAACTAACCCTTTTTGAAGGTCTATGTTATTAATTTTTAAGTGAATCATACGTACAACCAAACTAACACGATAGACTTCAACGTTCCATGGAGAAATTGATCATCCAGCCAAAATTAGCTCACATATATATATATACACACACACACACACACACTTGACGTACTTTATTTCTCTCTATGATATTATATAGACAAGAAAATTAGTGAAGTTTAGCTCATGATATTGTCGATCGGCTAAATATCGATCATGTTTTGAAGTTCAAAGATCATAACTCATGTGTTAGTGTGCAAGTAAATGATCCTCATGAACACTTGAGTCATTTTTCCCTTAACCTGGAATAGAATCAACAAATTAGAAACTCAAAGATTATCATGAATTGCTGGTCTTAGCAGTGGAATTTAGCAAGAAATTCTAACAACTTTATGGGAAAAAAGAAGTGAATGCATGCATGTTCTAAACTTAATCAACAGTTTGACAATCTAGAATATTGTTCTAAAAATTGATCTCGTGGTGATTATTCTTGCATGCACATTTGTCACCTTCATATATAGCAACACTAATAACACAAATGAGTGATCTACAACAGCTATGAAGACGATACGAGACTTACCTATTGAAGATCCTCCCCTATGGCAACTATCACAACCGCTACAACTGCATCATGAAGATCTGCCCCCACACACATGGCAAAATTCACCTCCTAGCAACGGCTAGTTTCCTATTGTACCAAATTTGTATATCTCAAATATCTAATGCACTTCCTTATAGAATTACATGTAACCAATGGTAGAATACCTCTCGTATTGATGTATCAGCAGTACTAGACTCTCAGTACTCTCGCGGTATAATTTGAGGAATTTTATCAAACACTTTGTGTCCACTTTCTTTAAAAAGGCCATACGCAGAAAAGTCATACAAGGAATAGAATAGAACTCAGTAACAAGGGTAGGCACTGATTGTTGATCTCCATCTTTGATCTCTATTTGAACCGGATCAAAGTTTCCTCAAATTATCGTCCAAATTTAAGATTCTTATATGATAAATAAATTAATAAAGTAGATCCTAGTACATTTAATGTTACCCGTATAAGTATGTCAAGTATCATTAAATTAACCATAAATATTCTCTACACACCTTTATTTATCTATATATATATATCTCTCTCCAGCTTGAGACGAAACGATCTCTCAAAACATGAGGAGATTTTTTCCATTTTAGCCTAACTTCTATCAAAACATTGATATATATGCATTAATGTATTGCCGTGAAAGGCCCATTTGACACCATCATTGGCCAATTAATAATAAGCAACTTGGTGTCTTTTCTAAAGACACATGAGGGCCATATTAACAGCGAGAGATCACTCAACTGTTTGTAGGTTTGCTCCAAAACTTCCTCACCAACCTTAAAATCTAATTCTAATACCACCCCCCCGAGTTTAGCCTCCAACCTCAGCTACGTACGTACATTAATGTAATTAATCTCCTCGCCATATATAATTATGAGCAAACAAGAACAAAAAATGAAACAACTACGTATGTACCAATATTCCTTTGGCATCTCTGATCACCGTTATCGAGATATTCTGATAAAATATTATTTTTAATCTTGAATTTTATTACCTTTAATTACTTAATTTAATTATGTCTCATATTTGAGCAGCACTGGCGGCCACCATGTGTTTCGTCGGTGGTTTATGTCCTCCCCCCAAGGTGATATGCCACCGGGAGACGTGCACAATAATAGAGCAGTACTTGGTGCAGTACTTGAAGCTCGTGATGACCAACTGCGAGCTTGGAGGACCAACGGCAGCCACCACCAAGCCCGTTGGAGTCTTCTGTCTGTTAGAGGGCGGTCCTCGATCGCAGCAGCCCCTCTGCCACAAAAACTCCTCGCCACTGGAGCTGCCCACGCCACAACGTGGTTGTTAAGCTTAGCCCAGCACAAAGTGTATGAAAATGGCTTGCGAGCACAACGTTGCCACCACCGGCATTTTCTACCACCAAAACGCAGTCCTCGGCCATTGCTTGCCCCCCACAATCACACGGTTAAAAGCCATGAACACAGGTAGGGGTGCAACCGGTCTGATTTGGTCCAGTTTTGGATAAAATTTGGGACCGAACCGATATGCACCAGTTTTGTATTTTCAAGAACCGATTCTGCACCGGTTACCCTTCTAAATTGGTACTTCCGGTTTTACCGGTTCTGGTCCAGTTTTCCGATTTTAATATTCTATATTATCTATTATATAATATATATAATAGTATATTATAATATATATTATAATTGTATTATAGACTATAGTGATATATTATAATATATTATATATTGATATATTATAGTATATTATAATATATAGTGATATAGTATTAGTATAACTATTAATACAATAGATTATAGTAATATAAGATTTTAAAATTTAAAATTATATTAATTAATAATTTATCATATAATACAAAACTATTTTATATATAATTATATATAAAAATTATATACAATATAAAAAATTATAATATATGATAATATATTAAGAAAAATAAAACCGACTCCAGATCAAACCAAACTCGGTACCGGATCAAACCCACCGGTTCGATTCGGTTTATCGGTTCACTGGTTTTTTCTTACACCCCTAAACACAGGCCTCCAACGCACTAGCATCTCAGTCAACACCACCAACACCATGCACCTTGGCTAGCACCCTTTCACGGCCACAAAACTGGTTGGAAAAGGAGTTGCTCAGACGCCTATCGCGGCCAGGTGCAAGCTGGCAGCCAACACCATGCACGCATGCACTCAGCCATGCCTTCCCCGACCACAAGCCGCTCAATCACAAACTGCATGGCCTTATATGTCTTGGACCGCAACTACATGGATAGAAACTAATTGGACACAACCTCCTCGACTCCAATGGTCCTCCTGTCATAGCCCCACATCAATGGAGCTTAGACAAGAAGTTCCTTAGCATCACTATCAAAACTACCCGCCCATAAAATTACATGGCCAAGAGAGATGTAGCGATGGTCACACATTGCATGTCCATGCAACGGTCAACCCAAACGGCCTAAGCTACCTAGCATATGTCAAACAAGCTGTTCAAAATAAAAAAGAAAAAGAAAGAGAAAAGAAGAGCAAGAAAGAGAAAAAATAACAATCAGCTACGGGCAACTTCAGTCAAGCAAAAGATCGGCTATAGTGGCTAAAACATTCCGGTTTGTCTCCCTCAAAACTTATGTGGATTTCATTTTTACTAACAAAATTGATTCATGTGGTGTGAAACACTGGCTACATAGTCCCACTCAAGTACCGCTTGGACGTCTCAACATGTCTCCATTGAAATAAATTTCTTGGCATTAAGACACACGCAGGCACCTTGGACCTTTGTCATCGCTGAAACATGGCTTCCCATAGGCCTCGTTGGCGTGCCTCAAGCCTTCGCCACACCCATCAAGACGATTCAGCACGGTCAAACATCTCTTACTTACCCTCGTCGTGAGAGTCAACAGGCAGGTCCAGTCTTCTTGTGACTTGACTTCACTCACGGTGAGGCCTGGGAAAGGTTAGGGATTGCCCGATTACTTACCCTCCTTGTGAGTGTCAATAGGTGGGAAAGGTCAATGACTGCCTGACTTTCCTCTCTGCTGCCTGACCATTTTACCTTCCCGTCGGGGGTCAATTGGCTGGGCTAGTTTTAAAGGTAGCCCTAACCTGCCTCATGGTGAAGAGCAGGTCCAACCTTTCAATTGCCCAACTTACCATCACCTTTATAATGAGTTGATAGGCGGGAAAGGTTTGTGACTACTCGGCGTCTTAGGCACTTGAATAGGCGGACAACTCACTTGACTGTCTGACCCTACTTTTGTCAGTTTGTGCATAAAAGACGTGTTATGCGCTTGTGCCTAGCGCAGTCAAGCCAGCGTCCCATTTATCTAGCCAAGATGACCTTCGCGCTCACACTTAATGCGATTGAGCCCATCTCCCGCTTAGCCACGCGCTAGAAAATCTTCACCGCTTAATACAAGTGAAACTGATAACTAGGGACCCGCTCTTGGAATTTATTTTTCTACGACTTCAGCAAACTATTTCGATTGCATATTATATCTTTAAAGATTCTCAAGGTCTTCTTTTAGAGCAAATTGTCTTTAAGAATCGCAGGCAAATGGAAAGGATAAAATATCACTGGTCCAAAGTGACTTTCTAAGCCATGCCCAAGGTTGAGGGTCTCATCAGGAGGAAAGAAAGAGAGAATGAAGGAGGGGACAAAAGGCTAAGAAAGGACGGGGTGTCCGGAGAAAAAATGGAGATTTGACATAAAGGAATGATGGGCAGATGATGAAAAGGGAAGGACCAAAAGACTTGAAGGGGGCTTCTGCTAATTTTAGACTTCAACTTCTCCTTCAGCTTCTTTCAACTTACGACCAGAGCACCAATGACATGGTCTCCTTTAGAAAATAGATCCTTGATTTTTGTTGTACAACAATGATGAGAAACCATGAGAGCTTGTAAAACAACCATATTATAGTAGATTCTCCTCTCCCAAAATCTCGTGGAAATAGGCTTTATGCCGAACTACGTAAATTTGTATGTATTTGTTTCTTTATTTTTCTTGCATTTATTTCTTGTTCACTGCTATAGATATAAGCACAGACACCATATAGCCGCATGGACCACCGCTAGGGATTCCACACTATACCAATCAAGGCCTGAATCATCATAACGGACTGGAAATGACTCTTTCTTCATTTTTGACTTCTTGTGCAATTTTTAGGCATTAACCGTCATTGGCCAATATTTAATAATAAGCAACTGGGTTGGCTTTTCTAAAGACACATAAGGGCCATATTAACAGCGAGAGATCACTCAACTCTTTGCAGGTTTGTTCCAAAACTTCCTCACCAACCTTACAAATCATCTAATTCTAATACCACCTACCCCAAGTTTAGCCTCCAACCTCAGCTACGTACGTACGTTAATATAGTTAATCTCCTCGCAATATATAACGATTAATGAGCAAATATTATTTTTAATCTTGAATTTATTATCTTGACATGAATGACTTAAATTTAATTATGTCTCATATTTTAATTAGTTTTTTATTTAAATAATCGTCACATGTACAAATACAGCCTACAGGAAGAGATGTTCAAGTTGTATATATCTTTCAAAGAATCCAATGGGGAAGACCAACTAACCGAATACTAGAAGAACAGTATCTTTCAAAGAATCTGATTCTTCGAATACTAGAAGAATGTCCATCCAAGGTTGTGGCAGATCGCAAGAGATGAGAAAGTGCACGTGGTGGTCGGGAAGTCCGTGGACGGAGCTATGGTTCTGCTTCAATGACTTTCAATTGGAGGTTTGGGACCCGATAAATTACTTGTATTGATCTTCACGTTCATGATCATCCTTCTGAAGCGATTCTCCCGTACACGACTGAGGTACGTTCTGATTGTTTTCCGTTAAAATTAAGGCCTGCGATTTCTTTTTTACTGAATTCTTGCGCATTGATTTCTTTCCCGAAATTGGAGGCATTGAATGGAATTATAGTCCTGTTAGGTATACGGGTGACCAAGTTTCAAGTTTTTTTAAAGTCACAATGAAAGCTTTCAGATCAATATACAAGAATGGGCGATTCCTTATTTCAGAAATGATAACAGAAAAATTAAAATAAAATAAAAATCAATTACATACTATACAAGATTTACGTGGTTTGACACACAATATATATATATATATATTTATATATATATAATAAATAGTAAATCTTAATCAGTTGGTAGTGTCAAAAGCTAAAACATATCTTAGTCGGGTTGGGTCAAGCCTCCGCTCCCATGGCCCAAGTCATGGGTCATTGTCGTGGGGATCGGGTCATCAAACCGAACTGCACTAAGCTCCACACAAATAAGCAACACTTATAATTATAATTACTTATTTCTGCACGCAGGTTCTATTATTCTTGATATTCTTTATTTTGTTTTTGTGATTTCACCGTATTTGTTTGCAGTACTAACATATGGGTTCAGTCATACAAGTTTCTTTCTTTAATTGTTATATATTGTGAGTACTCAAAACACTCAAAAATATTTTAAAATATGTGAATAATACTAAAATAATTTGAGTTAAAATGTTTTATTAGATTTTAAAAAATAAGAGAGAAAAAGTTGAATAAATAAATTATAAAGTTAAAAAATTATTTAAATAGAGCTTTTAAATATATTTTTTTTTAAATTTGAAGAAATTGTATTATTTTTTGTGTTTTGTTTGGAAGTTTAGAAAAATTATAATGAATTTTGTATTTAAATAATAATTAAGTAATGATTAGATGAAAAAGTTGAATATTGAAATTGAAAAGTATTTTGTGATTAAGTAATATTTAGAAGTGAAATATATGAAAATATCCAAACTGGCCCTCAAACTTCCATTTTTCGATAAGACACACTTTACCTAAGACACATTTAAAACTTCAGGAGCACTCTGTAGAATGTGCCAAGCATTAATGTACATACCATAGGAGGGTTGTGCAAGAAAAAAGATCTCTGTTGTACTCCTTGATCTCCATGTTCTATCTGGATTAAACATTTTTTTTTTTTCTGAATATCCAATGAGTTCAATGAGATCATGCATGGATCATAAGTTTCCCTGAACTTGAACTTCACTTTCACCTGGGCCTCTTTCCTACTCCCTTTTCTGCAGCTCCCTCGAGTGAACTTAATATCTCAGCCATTAGCTGGAATTTCACATGCATCTGACCCCAATTGTTGATGGAATTATGACCTCATAAGATCATCTTGCACCAGTTTCCATCGGAGCACAGAGCCAAAGGGTGTGCTTTAACGTATACAGATCCAGAGCTTCAGAAAATTGGAGTGCTGACGCCCAAGTCGGATATTTATTTCTTAGGAAGATTATTCTGCAGTTATTAGCAGGAAGGCTGCCATTTGGTTAGCAGCTGAGGTGCATAAGGCAGTTTCATGCCGGAATTTGGCTTCAATTTTAGATCCATTGGCTGTAGAATGGAATCAATGGACCGCATTAGTGGCAAGACAATTGGCTAACCTTGGGCTGAATGCTGTCACCTTCTGTGGTGAGGGAACTGCAGAAATTGCATTACTCAGAAGAGCAACCAGTGCCATCGTATTTCTTGTGCACTTTCCTTCAGGTGAAAAGCATTAAATAGTAGCTAGTGATGATCAAGTTATTCAAGTGGGCTGATGAACCATTTAAGCTACTGGTGACTCCAACTAATTATATGATTCTTATGACCAATCTGAATTCACCCGTGATCTCAACCTTTATACCTTGTCTATGTTTGGAGGAGAAATCTGAAACTCAAGCAGCTTTATTGCTATACGTATCGAGGGTCAACTTGCATGAATTTAAGGTGCTTGAAACTCAAGGCCCTGAGCCTCAAGCTGCTCAAACCATGGTTCAACGAACCTGAGATATGCTTTTCTTGTCCACTTTATGCTGGTACATTTGATTATTTATGAGAGTAAGAATGCTCTTCCCGCACAGAGAATAATACATTTGAATTGTGCTTACTTCCATGGAGCTAAAAAGTAAACTTTTGCAGTATTGCCATTGGGTGAAGATATAACTGAAATGCAAAATATCCCGGAAATGTTATTATTCACATTAAATAAATCTGGATCATTCTTGCATGTTTATCCTGGTGATCCGTATTATGCATCATGTAGCTTATTCGTGTAATACGTTGCTTTCAGGAAATTATGGATGAACCGTTGGTGGCAGCAGATGGATGAACCTTGCGGGGATGGCTCGGAATTGAGCGTGAAACTTATTCAATTGTCAATTTGAAAGTGAGTCACTTGCATCCTACTCCTGAAAATACTCTGTGGCTTGCTATACAGGATTGGCTTTGTAAATGGTAAAACAATACTCACAAGATGGAAACTCGTGCTTTTTACTGTCAAGAGGAGTTGTGTACGTATATATATAGCAGCTTACAGATGTTGTAAGAATTACCAAACTTGTGTCCTAGAGTAATTACAGGAATTGGCATAATTATAGGAAAGACTAGCGTTTTGCTATAATTACAATCTTTACATTAAAGGAAAGAAGTGAATGAATACAAGTCCTTAGATCATGGAATGGAGGCCAGCTTGCTATCATCTGTTGACTTAATCTTGCTATCATCTGTTTTGGAAGGTGTTTCCTTAATACGCCCCTGCAAGCTCATTGGGGAAGGCTGCACGTTGAGCTTAGACCGAAGATGGGAAAACCTTGTAGAGACTAATGCTTTTGTGAGGCCATCGGCTAATTGGTCCTTGTTTGATATAAAGCGAACTTCCAATGATTTCTGCTAAACTCTTTCACGAACGAAGTAGTAGTTGATTTCCACATGTTTTGTACATGCATGAAACACTGGTCTTGCTGTCAGATAGGTCACCCCTATGTTATCACACCAGATAACAGGGCGCTAGGAAAGGAAAATTCTGAGCTCACGTAGTAGAGATTGGAGCCAGATAGAATCAATCGTGGCATGGGCAACTGCTCGGTACTCAGCTTCGGTGCTTGATTGAGCCACAGTCAACTGCTTTTCAAAACTCCATAAGATTAAATTGTCACAAAAAAAAAAAAAATGCAAAAACCTGAGGTTGATTTCTAATCGTCGGAGCAGTCGACCCAGTAAGCGTCGGAATAAATTGAGAGCTATGTAGACATGCTAGGCCAAATGAGTAATCCAAAATTAATGGAAAACGTGAGGTAACGTAGTATCCTTTTCACTGTTGTCCAATGTTCATCAGTGGGTTTGTGCATGAATTGGCACACTTTATTTAAGGCGAAGAGATATCAGGCCGTGTCAAAGATAGTTACTGCAAGGCTCCAACTATGCTTCGGTAGGTAGAGGGAACAGAATATGGAGCACCCGCAAACAGTGATAGCTTCTGGGAAGAAAACATGGGTGAAGAGACAGGCTTGGCATCTAGCATTTTCATGCGGCTGGGTAGATTATATATGTACTAACTTTGGGATAAGAATAACCCCTCTTTCACGTGATGAGCAGCAACGCCCAAAAAGAGCTTAGAACACCCAGGCCTTTGACAGCAAATTTAGTGGCGAGAGTAAAGATCAATTTAGATATAGCTTGCAAGGTGGAGCCAGTGATGATTATATCATCAAAGTAAACCAGCACAAAGAGAGTAACCGAAGCTTGTCTAAATGTGAAGAGTGAAGTATCGGAGCTTAAGTTGACAAAGCCAAGTGATTGAAAGTGCTCATGCAGGCGGTGGTACTAGGCCTGTAGGGCTTGTTTCAAGCTGTAGAGTGCTTTGTGCAGTATATACATGATTTGAAAAATTGGGATGAACATATCCAAGAGGTTAATGCATATATGCCTCCTCAGTAGCTTCCCACAAAGAAATGCATTTTGTATGTCATTTGATAGATTGGCCAGCGTGTGGAAACTCCAATTCTTAGAACAAGCCTGATGGTTGTGGGCTTGACCACTGGACTAAATGTATTGTTGAAGTCGATATCGAGCTGTTGGTGGTAGACCTTGGCAACCAGCCGTGCTTTACGGCGTTCGAGAGTGTCGTCGGCTTTGTGTTTGGATTTGAAAATCCACTTGGAGCCAACAATGTTCAAGTTTGGTTATGATGGCACTAGAGGGCAGGTGCCATTCTTCATAAGAGCTGTGAATTCCTCAACCATTGCATTGTGCCACTCACTGTATTTGTTGGCTTTTGTATAATTCATGGGGGAGTTAGGAACACCACTTGCAACAAAGAAAGACTGCAAAAGTGGGTAGCGAACTGTTCCATCAGTGAAGGTCTTCGGCTTCACGATATGGTTCTGGGACTGTGTGGTCATTTGGGGGGAATGGATTGTCGAAAATTCTGCAGCAATGGCAAGCTCCATTGACGGCTGGGTGGTGGATGTGTTTAAGAGATGAGCAAGGGAAGGTGCCAACAAGCCAGAAATAGGGGGGAGTCATTTGAGGTGGGAGACGACATGTGATTAAAAGGATTGGAATGGGACGAAGCTGTTGCATTAATATGTGGGGCAATATGGGACATGTCATTGATAGAAGGAGATGACTCATGAGAGGATGAGTGGTTGTCGTTGATGTTGAGAGGAAATGAGAGAGCAACAGTTGGGCTATATGCGGGCTAGGTGGTAGGGGGCGTGTGTAAGGGGCTAGCAAATGGGAAGATGGTCTCATCGAATATAACATGCCTGGATATGAATTTGAAATGTCCAGGCCCTTGTATCCACGATGCATGTTGCTTAGACCAATGAAAATACATCGCTTTGAGCGAAAACCAAGTTTGTACTGATTGAAGGGATGTAGGTAGGGAAAACAAGCACACTCGAAAATTTTAAGGAGTAAAAAATCGGGGGCATGTTTATAGAGTTTTTCAAATGGTGAAATAACAAGTGGAGTTGTGGGGAGACGATTTATGAGATATGTTGCCAATAGGCACGGGAAACACTGCCGTGAGATAGAAGAGAACATCCTGTTTCAATGATGTGATAGTGTTTCCTTTGAACGAACCTGCTTTGTTGTGATGTGTGAGGACAAGTTACACAATGTTGAGTGCCAAGTTTGTCAAAGTATTTGTGGAGGGAGCGACATTCTTCTCCCCAATCCATTTGAACTGCTTTTATTTTGCTTTCAAATTGGTGTTCAACAAGTTTTTAGAAGGAACAAAATATTTGCATCACATCCAGTTTGTTGGATATGGGAAAGAGCCATGTGAATTTACTAAATGATTAACAAATGAGACATAATATTTATTTTCATTGGTTGACATAATAGGTGATGGATCCCAAACATCAAAGAAAATTAATTCAAGAGGAGAATGAGAAATAGACTTTGAATTAGAAAATGGAAGACGATAACTCTTTCCTTGTTGACAAGCGGAACACACACCCACTGTTTTATTTTATGAGAGTGGTAGGGAGAACTTGGAGACGAGTTGCCAAATGGTTTGATAAGATGAATGGCCCAAGCCGACAATGCCAGACATCAAGAGGAGCACGTTGGGAGAGGAATGATTGGTGAGATGTTGTTGGTGTAGTTGGTGGTGGGAAAGAGTAGAGACCGTCTGTAGTTTTGCCGCGCATTAGAATTCTTCCCGTGGCTCCGTCCTTCACCAAAAAGAAAGATGGGTGAAACTCAATATATACATTATTTTCACTAGTAGATTGACTCACAAATATCAAATTTTTTTTTTTAATTTGTGGAATATGTAATAATTGAGATAAAGTGAAGAGTGAATTGGAGTTGATAAAGTGGCAAAGCCAATATTCTTTATAGGCAAACGTGCTCCATTGCCAATGTGGATTTGATCACCTCCATGATATGGCTTCGAGTGTAAGTTGAGGTTCTGTAAATAATTTGTGAGATGACTCGTTGAGCCAGCATCAGGGTACTAGTTCGTGTTCGGAGTTGATGAGGGCGAGGTCATGTATGCTGTCATGGTTGGAGGGGCACCTTGGTACGCATGATCGAAGCGATAGTAACACTGTATGGCAGTGTAACTAGTTTTGCCACACATTTGGCAAGATGGTCTCGGGTTGGATGGGCTACTCAAATGTGAACTTCCTCGCCCACGTCCACCACGACCTCTACTTCTGGAGTTGGGATTGCTATAGGATTGTTGAGGCTGTGATGAACGTTGGTTTTGTTGGGATTTGCCACCCCGATTGTGTGGATCATTCCGGGTGGCCACATTCACCGAACCTACTATGGCATCCAGAGTAGATTGTTGTTGCTCTAGGCATAACTCAAAGCTAAGAAGATGGTTAAACATCCCTTCGGAAGTCATTTTGTCGACTTGAGTTGAAATGGAAGTCACAATGGCATCATATGATGTATCGAGGCCTCCAAGAAGGTATGCAGTGAACTCATGACTTTGAAGGGGCTGTCCAATGGTAGCAAAAGTGTCGGAGTATGATTTCATTTTCTAGAAATAGTCAAAGATGGACAAATTTCCTTTCTTGGTGAGAGCCAATAATTGGCGAGTCTAAATTGATTGAGCCGAAGAGATGGAGGAGAACATTTTCTCCAGGGAAATCCATACTTCTCTGGAAGTTGAGAGACCTACCATCTGAGCCAAGATGCCCTCGGATAGAAAGGATACCAAGGTACTGAGAACAACCTAGTCTTGGTCATACCAGGAGTGGAATTTTGGGTTAGGAATTTCTGTGGGAGCAGAGGTGGAGGTGGTTGTATCGAGGTTCGGTATGGTTAGTGGGGGACAGATATGGTTCCATCAACACATATAAACAAATGTTGGCCATGCAAGTAGGGGACGATCTGTGTTTTCCAAAGGAGATAGTTGTCTTTGTTGAGCTTGATTGTAACCAGACTATGGATGCTTGCAAGGCTAGTAGGAGTATTGGGGGAGGCCTTGGGATTGAGCTTTGAGGAAAAAAAAAAAAAGACAGAGGTCACGGTTTGGCTCTGATTACCATAAAACAATACTCACGGGATGGAAACTCTCGTGCTTTTTACTGTCGAGAAGAGTTGTGTATATATATAGCAGCTTACAGATGTTGTAAGAATTACCAAACTTGTGTCCTAGAGTAATTACAGGAATTGGCATAATTATAGGAAAGACTAGCGTATAGCTATAATTACAATCTTTACATAAAAGGAAAGAAGTGAATGAATACAATTCCTCAGATCATGGAATGGAGGCGAGCTTGCTGTCATCTGTTAACTTAATCTTGTTGTCATCTGTTTTGGAAGGTGTTTCCTTAATAAATGGAGTCCCTTCAATATCTATGTGGGAATACTGGTGCATTATATTACGCACCCCTGCTTTATCATTGGAGATATGCAATAAGTGGGAGTTATTTGGTTTGTTTTCTGTTGTGAAGAGTAACTAGAAAAGCTTTTAGTGTTGAGTATGGGGATGAAGACAGATTAATTAATCCAATTTTTAAGCTCAAAACATATATCTATGAAGCGTTATGAGGTGAACTAAACAGAAAAGTGAAACATTCCTTAGATGTATTCGATTTGTTCTTCTTTCTCATCTTTGAGCTTTTAGTTTTCAGTGTTTCACAATTTCAGACTTCTCACTTCAGTAACCAAGTCGAGCGTCGCATGTTGTCGTTCATCTCGCCGGTGTCGCTGCACGTCACCATCGTCTCGTCGCAGGTCATCGTTGTGCCTAGCAGCTGCGTCTTCGTCAGCTGCTCTCTTCTCTCTTCTCCCGTCTTTGTCCGTCCTTCGCCTCTCAATCTCAAGTATCATCTCTCTCTCTCTCTCTCTCTCTCTCTCTCGTTTTGAATCTTGATGTTTTACTTTTATTTTCTCTTGTTTATTTTACAATTTTACAGGGTTTCGAATTTCTTTTGATTTTTTCTGATCTATTAGTTGTAAATCTGTGATTCTATGAAATTAATCTTTTGTTTGTGATTTTGTAAAAGTAATCTATTGGTTGTGAATCGTGATTCCAAGGAAACTAATATGTTGCTTTGGCTATGAATATGTTGGGTTGTATTTATTTGGCTATGTTTTTGCAATTTACAATTGTGAAAAATTAAATTGATCTGAAAAATTAATAGATTATCAGTGGGCACCAATTGTTGTAGATGTATGATTAAAACTTTTGAACTCCTTTTCCTAAATATGATTATGTTTTTGTAATTATTAATTTGAGTCTCTGCAATCTGCACGAAATGGGTAAATATTTTGATAGGCTTTTTAATTTTTTTTATAGGACAAAATGGGTAAATATGAAGTTGTAAATAGTCTAGTTTTAATATCATACAGTCTAATTTTTGTAAATAGTTACTGTCTTAATTCATTGGCCACTTATTGTGAAGCTTAGTTTATAATTCTTTGAAATCTAGATTAGGGATTTTTGTACAACTTGTTAAATTTTGATTCGTTTTAAATTATTCATTGGTCACTAATTGTGAAGTTTAGTTTTAAATAGTTAATGTTTTCTACATTGTAATTTGTATACTATCTATAGCTTTTATTTACTTATAAGTATTTATTTATTTTTTATACTTTTATAGGTAAAAATAAAAAATGTCTAGTTGTCAATTAACTGGTGGTATCACTTCAACTCCAATACTTGCTCCTGTAAGATCAGAAGATCTATCATGGGCCCATACACGTGCAGTGCCAGGGGCAAGAAATAATAGTAAATGTTTATATTGTAATAAAGTAATTAGAGGTGGCGAGATCATTCGGTTGAAGCATCATTTAGCTGGGATTCCAGGCAATATAGAAGCATATAAAAAGGTCTATGAAGATGTAAAATAGCAAATGAAGGAGTTACTTGATGAAATGAAAAAAAGCAGAGATAAGAAAAGAAAAATAAGTTCAGAGATTGGAGGTGATATAGATTTAACATCTGATGATATTGATGATAGTAATAGTATGGAGGGACAATCTCAACTTTCAAAAGGTAAGGGGAAGTCGAAAGAATCTGGACCTGGAAAGTCAGTGGAGGGATTGAGTAGATTTTTTGCTTTAAGAACAACTCATGGGGCCCAACCTTCAATTAAGAGTTCTATGTGTTCAAATGAGATGATTGTAAAAGCAAAGATGGTTGTAGCACACTGGTGGTATATTGCTAATCTGCCTTTCAATGCAGCTCAATCCAAGTTTTATCAACCAGCTATCGATGCCATGACTGCCATCGGGCTAGGATTCAAGGGCCGTTCTTTATATGAGTTGAGAGGAAATTTGTTAAAGATGGTTGTGGATAAGGTTCAAGATTATTTGTAACAAATTAAGAAGGTTTGGAAGGAGACCGGTTGTTCAGTAATGGCAGATGGTTGGACAAACCAGAAGCAGCAATCAATAATAAACTTTCTAGTTTATTATCGAAAGGGTACAATGTTCTTGAAGTCTGTTGATACATTTGGTCTTAGAAAAGATGCTGAAACATTGTTTAATATTTTTGATGAGATTGTTCAAGAAATTGGAGCTGAACATCTTGTGCAGTTCATAACGGATCATGATGCAAGTTATAAAGCTGTAGGAAAAAAGTTACAGCAGAAGTATGACTCTTTCTACTGGTTTTCATGTGCATCTCATTGCATATATTTAATGTTGGAGAATTTTTCTAATCCAAGATATTTTTCTATTATTGATGATACTATAAAAAAGGTAAAAAAGATAATAAAGTTTATCTATAACCATGGTTGTGTTTTAGCATTGATGAGAAAAGACTTTACCAACGGCCGTTATTTGTGTCGTCCTGCAATTATAAGGTTTGCGACAAATTTTTTAAGTATCCAATGCTTGCTCTTGTTTAAGAAAGAACTTAGACAAATATTTACTTGTGATAAATGGATTGCATCAAGTTATTCTAAGAGCAACATAGGGAATGAGATAACTAGGATCGTTATAGAAGATAAAGAGTTTTGGGCCCAATGTCAATTTATTGTTAAAGTTAGTGAGCCTTTGGTTCGTGTTCTACGACTTGTTGACGAGGATGAGAAGCCTGCAACGGAATACTTGTATGATGCAATGGAAAGAGCCAAGGAGAACATAAAAGCAAGATGTAATAATGAAGTTAGTGTATTCAATTCATTCACCAGGATCGTCGATTCTAGATGGAATAAGCAACTTCACAGTGCATTACATGCAGCGGGTTGTTCTCTTAACCCTGGAATTTACTCTTGCCCCAACTTTAAAAATAAAAATAATATTGTAAGAGGCTTCAACAGCTGTGTTATGAAGATGGCACTTGATTCTGATAATCAAGACAAGATTATTGCATAACTTGACTTGTATAAGAATGCAGTAGGTGAGTTTGGACTTTCTTTGGCAATCCGCCAGCGTGATAAGATTAATTTAGGTATTATCATTTATCAATATCATTTGTTAAATAGTGTAACTTTGTACTTTAAATTTTATCTTATTTTCTTTTTACTTGCATTTAATTAATAATTTATAATTGCATTATTGTTATAGTTGCATAGTGGACCCAATTTGGTTGCGAGGTTCCAACGCTTCAAAGGTTTGTTGTTCGAGTACTAAGTCAATGTTGTAGTGCAACTGGGTGCGAGAGAAACTGGAGTACATTTGATTTTATTCATTCGAAGAAGAAAAATAGATTAGTGCATAAACATTTGAATGACTTAATATTTGTTCGTTATAACTTGAAACTGCGAGAGAGGTAAATGTTTTTAATACTAATGTTTTTCATTGTTGAAAAATATGACATTTTCACTTATGTTTGATTTTATTTTGACAGGAGCATAAAAAATGGAAGAGATGCTTTAAATCCAATCAATCTTGAAAACATTGACTTGATGGAAGAATGGGTGGGTGAAGAATTTGAGCTTCTTGATGGAGAAGATTTGGATTGGGCAAGTATTGATCCTTATTGTCTTTTTGATGAGGATGAGTGATTTTTTATGACAGTGGTTACATTAATGATTTTATCATGATAATGTTGATGTTTATGTTAGTTGTAAGTTTGTAACTTAAAACTTAAGACTTGTATTCAGAAGTATTGAATTTATGACTTATTTTGTTGTTATTTTGAAAGACAGTTAATACTTGTATACATATAATTTATCTATATATAAACTATTCCGAAACGAAACGGTACTGGTATCGAAACGGTATTGGTACCGAAATGTTATCTCGAAACGGTATACGAAACGGTATCGATATCAAAATATTTCGTTCCAGTGCCTTGACCAGTACAGCTTTCGATACGGTATTCAAAACTTTGATTTTCTACACGAGTCTACAAGGGCAGCAAGCTATACAAGGAAGCCAACAAGCAACTCCATTTAGTATCACCATAAATTACTTTCAAAACCTCGTGAACTTCAGCCTATTGTTACACAACCATCATTGATTAAACATTATGGTTAGGAATCCTCACATTTGAAAGAGAACGAAAATCATAAATTTCTTTGACTTGAAACTATCTTGGAAACAGTTTCAAGAATCTCAATGACATCGTCTTCATTTTGAACAATCACAAAAAGAGTAGTAATACCCACACACATGATGACAGGAACAACCAAAACTGAGCTAGTTTTGATTATGGATTGCAGCACAGTCCATTTGAGGGGAATCTACAAAAGCAGGGAGGCGCTGGTTTGATTCTCAGTCCTATTAAAGGGATGGTCTTCTTCCATGGACATCTCAGCCCCGGGTTCATCTTTCTTACCATCCAGAAGTAGGTTAGACTCTCCTGTGAAATTCCATCTGTGCAACTCTTCCTGGTTAGGAGCCATGTTTTCTTTGAAACTGGTCTGAGTTTCAGCTGACTCAAGCACCTGGCCATCGAACAAACTGCCCTGGGGTTTCTCATTCATCATTTTATTTCCAGACTCAAACGTTATGTCCTCATTGTTTTGCTCTGATAGTTTAACTTCTTTGGTCAACCCTTTGTTAGAGGTTGAAATCTGGTTTTCCTGATTTTCTTGACTGCTGAACTGAGAATTAGACCTCCCAAATGTTGTTACTGATGATGATTCTGTAAGCTTGCCTGGTGATGGAAATGACCGGTGGCTAAAGCTCCCAAAACCTTGAATCCCTCTTGTTACACTCCGAGCTCTGTCTCTCTCTTCTTTGAGAAGAGGGCCTTTCTCAAGCAGCTTCAATACTCTTTCTGCTTTTTTTCTAACAGCAAGGCCCCAATTAAATCTGCATACAAGGGTTGGATCTTGTCAAGAGTCCATATAGAGCTAAGTGCTAACGAAAAACAAGACAAAATTTAGAATTACAGACCCTTTTTCATCTATATACTGAAAGCTTTCCATTTGACTAATCAAATCTTTGTCACTTTGAAATTCTCCTGCAACACTCTCTGGTCCATGAGTCAACAAATGCTCAAGAACAATCAGGGAATTGTAAGAGACCCTCCAGTTCTTTCTTTCAAACTTCACGAATCTGATGCCCAATTTTTAAAAATAACCAAACCCATAATCATTCTTCCCCCATCAAAATTGGCAAAATAAGAATGAAAAAGAAAAGACAAAAAACAAACCAAATCCTGAACCTTTTGTGCAGAATCTCCACAATTCTTGTATAATCATCTAGTTCAAAAGCAGCCCTTGAAATGGAACGCAGGGTAGGCATTTCTGGCGCCCATGTATTCCCACCTGTAGCCTCTTCTGTCATTCTGCAAATATCAAAGGTGTCATCCGAAACATCCCCATACAAGAGACCAAAACAAAAACCCATTTTTTAGAAATTGTAAAGATTATGGACTTACAACTGTGCAGGCGTGGCATCTGTAAGCGCCAATCGAGCAGTCTTGATTTTCTCTTTGAAAAAGAAAGAGGCTTGCCTTTTCATTTCATGGAAAGAGGGAGTGCCCATGGTGCTGCTAACGTTTCTGCTCAAGATAGACATGTCTAAAATGGAAAAAATATAGTGAAATAGAACAGTTCCCAGATTTGATCTTGTAAGAGAATAGAGTAAACAAGAGATGGCAGAGCTAATCCAATGGATCTAACAGATCCAACACCTAACGCCTACGTAGCAAACAAGTTGTGCGGTCTGCAGACGCAATACCTAATACATACAATCCAAATAAAAACAACTACTTCTAATCGGTAGTCTTAAATCAGGCGAAGATTTCAAGGGAGAGCATTTTGAGCGATGCTAGCAATTGTGAATCGGTCAAAGTGGAGAATGTCTCTGTTTGGAGTGATGTTGTGTAAACATCTGATTAGTCCCTTTAATCTTTGAATCGTGAAAATGACACATTTATATATTTATATATATATATATATTTATATGTGATGTGAAGTCAACATCTTTGCATTAATGGACAGCAGGTGGATTCATTTCGACTTTGATACTCTATTTGTACTTTGTAGAGCCAAGGTATTAGACTATTAGTCACAAATCTTCCGATCGATCACGCGTCTTTCTACACATCTCATCCAGTTTCATGCATCGTGGTCAAAGTTTACAATTAGAGAAGGTGGGGTTGAGGATCCCCACAAATGTTCTAAAGTATTTAAATCTATAAGTTGAATCCAGATCGCTTGTTCTTTTGGTCAATAGACTACTATATGATCTAAGAAATGAATCCACATTCAAATTAAGAAAAGAGTAATGTATGTTATTCATCATACTTTTAGTCTTGGTTGGATTCAAAAATTGTGTCATCTTATCTCATTTTATCATTATAATTTTTTTAAATTTTCACACAAAATATAATAAACAATTCAACTTTTTCAAATCTTAAAATAATAATAATATTAAAAAATAATATTCTAATAATATTTTTTTTTAAATTTTTATTTTTCATTAAAAACTATTTCATCTCATCTCTAATTCAAACCAGCCTAATCTTCCTCCCCCGATCTTGTTGCATCTCCATATATGCATCGTCTTAAAGCTTCAACTTTAAGATCCAATGCTGTCAACTACTTTGAATACCGTCCCGCTTTACTCCATAGTTGAAATCCAATCCAAGTTTGGTCTTTCTCCATTATTATTATTTTTTTCCTTTGTTTTGAATTTTTGGGATTTTTTTTTTAAATTAAATTTTTATTTCCTTCTTCATGGTTCTTGATTATAATGGTCCTACATTTGCCAAGCCCACAAGTCACAACCATCAAATATCCACAATAAATGACCTTGACAAGAACTCCAGTTGTAATAACTCAAGCAGTAATACCTAATAGAACACAAACTCAAATTCTCAATAAAAGGGTAGTGTAACAAGAACCGATAATTCAATTGAAGAATTCAACTAGGAAGTGTAAATGCACTTTTTTATTTATTTTTTCTTCTTTCTTCTTTTTCTTTTATCATTTTTTATATATCTTTAAATATTTTTAAAAAATAGAAAAAAAAAATACCAATTCATTGATATTTACTTTCTTAACTATTAAGTAAAAAAAAAAAAAAGAGTCAATCGATCACTTTTATAGGTTCAATTAACATTTTTCTCCAATAAAATGTTTTTGACTTTGGCATGTGGGAAGAAAGATTATGACTGGAAAGCAAAGTCAAATTATCTGCCCAATAACAACAACAAAGAGAGTTCTAAGGATATGTTTACTTCACGGAATACTAGAAACAAAAAAAATAAATAAATAAAAAATGAAAAGAATAGATATCCTTGTATATATGAATACAAATTGTTTGAAAAAACACATTAGAATATTTAAAAAAATAAAAAAGTAATAAAAAATTCAAAAATAAAATAACAAAAATATATACTTTTTGAAACATTTGAATTAATGGGTGGACTGTCATGACCCGCTTTGATAATTTGATTACAACCATTAAGGAGAAGAAGCGTTGTCAAGCACTGGACAAGTTTCAAAGTGGCTCCAAAATCTCGATTTCAAGATGACATTTTCACATCATCCTAATTGACTCCATCTTTGAAGGCTGAACATATATAGCGCTTCTTTCACGCTTATTCTTTGGGAATACATGAAGGGAAGCATAAGAAAGAAGGTGGAAGAATGCAAGCAATAATGCTTGTTTTCAACTTAACATACTGCATAAGCAAGAGGGAAATAATCAAAGGATGATACTGTAAAGAAAAATGGTACACATACAATATTTTTTTACAATCCTTTTCACACGTCTGTTTTAAATAAATGGAATTTTTTTTTTATAAAATAACTTATAAAAATAACATCGTTTTATAAAAGAAAAGTATTACATCATAAAAAGATTCTAAAAAAGTAAACACATAAACTGACATAGTTTTATATGTTACGTTAGATTTATTTTACAATAAAAGTAATTTTACAATTCAACGTATCACATCAAATCATGTCAGTTTGTTGGTTTACTTTTATAAATTCTCTTGTGACTAAAACATTTCTTTTTACAAAAATATCCTCAATTGAAAACATAATTATAGAAATGATTGTACGTATATCATTACTTTACTGAAAAAAAAAAAACTCACGAAAACAAAATAAATGAAAACCAGAACAAAGAAAGGAAAATTTTGGGAAATAGATAAATAAATAAAGTAAATTAATGTATTGAATTGGCATGGATATGCATGACTTCCATACCGGTACAATAATTAAAATATACTCAATCATAAAAGGAAGGACCGTTTCAAATCTCCTAATGAAACGTGTCTCTCAATGCCTATGCCTACTTTGATCACGTTGTGTTGGCATAAAAAATTGTGGTCCAAATGCAAATATTCAAACGCCCTAAAAATATGATGTATAGATGTGGAATTTTTGTCACTTCTAAACGAATATGAGTGTTGAAAAACGATGTGAAATTATGTTAATCAGATCAAATGAGTTATGCATTTTAGTTTAATCCATTTACATATAACAAAAGGGTCTAAATTAGTCGTGTCGTGTTAACATATTTCTAATTAATTATTAAATCGGTTAAAATGGTTGACACGACACGACCCATTATCTAAATGGATTGGGTTAGGATTTAGAAGTTTGAAATGTTTAGTTTAACGGGTTGGCTTCCAGCTGACCTATATAGTCGAATGTTCATGACTTAACAAAATACAAACACGATCTGAAAACACGATTTGTCACCCCTAACCCTAACCCATCCACAACCCTTCCACACAGACATCTTAGCCACCAGCCATGGCATGGTAAAGCCCAGCGGCGTCGCCAACCCCTCCACATCGCCTCTACCTGCATAGAAGGTGCCGCCGGACATTGCACGCCACTCCAGGTTTGTCGTTTTTTTTTTTCCTCTTGGTAAGCCCACTACCTCTTGTTCGTTTCTCTCTCTCTCTCTCTCTCTCTCTCGTCACTGAGTGACGGTTCTCTCTCCCTCTCCCAGTGCTCTTCCGCTGAGCCAAGTCACTTCATCGCCTCTAGTTGCTTTCCTCACGGTGAACCCCTCGCATAGTCCCTTCTTTGGTGAGTCTCTGTCTCACCAACTCTCTCATTTCACAAGCAATCATGGTGTAGCCTTCATAAAGCAAACATTTACATACCCAAATTACGTATTTGCCCTTAACATGAAAATCAATAACGGGAAGTGATTTTATGTTGGACTTATTTTATTTGGAAAAATCTATTCACTCCAATCATCTCATGCCACATCATGGGATGATGGGAGGATGATGGAAGTTGAGATGATTAGTAGCATTACTCATTTTATTTTAGGCAACTCCTTATGTTGCAAGCTGGGCTTGTTTTACAGTTGGTATTTAAGTTGGGCTTAGTCTTATTTTTATTAACCCAAAAACTCATATTTTTACAGTAAATACTTAGAGCACTCTCAATGATTTTTCATTCTATTATTTAAAATATATTACCAAAATTCATTGTTTATATTTTATATACTGACTTTTATAATATATCATATATCCGTTTATCTAATTTTTCTTTATATAATTTAAATATTATACTTTTTAATATATTTTATTCATTTCAAATAAAGTAAAAAGTAGAAAATAGATAAAGAAATGAATTAAATATTTATACAAGTATGAATAGTGTTTCATAGAAGTATAGATGGTTTGTGGCAAACTCGATATTAGTTCTAAAATACATAATCCATTGGATGAGCTATATTGAGCTATTTCCTTCAAATTTTATAATAATGTGGGTTTTATATAACCCATTGGGAATACTCTTATTACAAATTTAAGTTACATTTTTAAGTATTAATTTTTACAGCAAAAGTTCATTAGCTATTAATAAAAAATTTATTTTTTATTTAAAACACTTGAAATCTAATTTAAGTCTATCTTACTAAATGAGTTTCGCTGGTTACGTTAAATTGATATAATTATTTTGTGTAATTATAAATTGAAAGTATAGATAAGTTATTATAGAAAATAAATAATATTGGTATCTATTAAATTCGGTATAAAACAAGATAAATATTAAATCTATTTATGTAATATGCATCTAAGTAAATGGAAAATTTTAGCAAGTCTTTTTAGAAATTTAGTAATGTTTAGTATTATGTATAGGTGATGATTGATATTCAGTCGACACAGTTGTGGAAAGAAATTCAAAAAAATTAAAAGTCGTGGTAAGCGTAGTTCCTATACTAAACTTTGCATAAAACAAATGGGCCAAGGTTGATTTTATGCAAAATATGCATGTTTTGTTATGAAAAGAAAACTTCGAAACAACCTTGGTTATTTTATTTGCATTACTCATGAAATCTGTTTAAGAAGATAAAAATATTTTCTGTCATGACTGGTGTAGACATGAGCTATTTTTGATATTCTGTTTCAAAACTATAAGAGAGGGAGCAAATATGAAAATTTGTGCATAATTATAGGATGATGATTTGATTATGTTGTGTTCGAAATATGTGTTATACTCTGATAGGATATGATGTGATCTATGAAAACCTTTGGCATAACATTCTGCTTTTAACCTCACTACGGGTGTAAAATTGTGGCCTCTGTTCAGGTTGGTATTAACTTTTCTGTTTTCAATGTATCCACTTTGAAAACAAAGTAGATTTCTGCTTAGTTTTTTCTGTGTGCACACTCGAGGCTCTGAAAATGATTAAGGGGAAGATTTTACATTCTATTTTTGTTTGTTGGCCGTCGGGATTTATACAACCCTACCACAGGGGTTAAATATGAAATTCTGTTCTGATGTGATGTCTTAGTTATGCTATGCCAAAAGACATTTGAATAAGAATATTTCTGAACTTTCACTCTGATATTTTTTATAACATGTTATGATTCTACATTCTGAAACTAAAAATATTTTGTTCTGCATTATGAACTTTGTAAATGCTCATGTTTACATACTAGTATATATTCTCTATTTACTGAATTGTTGATAACTTACCTCTTATTTCTACAATATTTTTCAAATAATTTTGATGGTCATCTGGAAACCAAGAGTAGGAAGTATTGGCAAGATTTGATGATTATAGAGGAATAAGTGATAAAGAGTACAAATAATTATTGGAAAGTTTTATTTAGTATTTCTTTTTTTTAATTTTCTGTTATTCTAGGTATTTTGAGACATGGATATTCTTGAGTCTTTATGGAGATTTTAATTTGTTATGTTAAGGTATTTCTTTGGTGTCCCTGTAGAGAAACATATATATTTGTGTTGAACAAATAAGTTTATGTTTTATAGAGTCTTTGGAGTATATATAATTGTGTTATGAGAGATGATTTTAGGTAACAGTAACCAACTCCCTAGACCTTCGAGATCGGGACGTTACATAAATATTAATATCTTTATATCATTTTTTTGTTGGTGATTACCAGTTATCAACACAGATAATTCTCTTTTTCGTCATGATACAGAAGAAAAAAAAAATCAATCAAAAGCTCTAAGAACAATTCACGAAGTATTCATAGATTCATGAGGTCACATTTCTGGGTTTTTCCCCCTTGTTCAGAGTTTGGAAGAAATTTTGGAGGCCCTTGAAAAGCCCAAGTATTGGATTGGACTAATTAATACAGTTCTATTAGCCCAGATGTTTTCCAGAATTTGTGTGAGGGACTAATAAATAGATGATATATAGAAAATTTGTTTATAAGCTTCGTTTTTTCATATACCCACTATACAGTTGATGTGGAAGTCTTCTACATGACTTATATTGAGAAATGTTCGATGTTTTATCTTTTTTAAACTTATACTATAAGTAGTGTATAAAAACACAATTTAACCTAACGGTAGCTTCCAGCGGTGGCTGCGAGCAGTGGACGTAGCACGTCCCTTGAACTTATACTCTAAGTAGTGTATTAATGCATGGCTTGTGAGTAACAAAACTCGTATTTATAATATATATATAGATATATGAATAATTATATTTATCATCTCCACACACCACACACTTTATTTTTTTTCATTTTTCTTATAATAAGCATGTAGTGTATGGATAATAAATAGAACAACTCAATTATTTTAACAAGAATAAAATGAAATAAATAATAAATAATGAATAATTTGAAAATATTTAAAGTATAAATATATATTTATATAAATATTACGAGCCCCAATACTTTTATACTATCACCAACAAAAACACATCTGAAAATGATATTTCAATAATTATGAAATTTCAAGAAATTTTCATATCGGAAAAGCAAGACCCCGTGACTCTACCTAGCTAGCAACGAAACAAGTGCTTGGGATAGGTGGAATTTTGGAGAGAAAGAATGAATCTTGGTTAGAAATTAATTTATTGACCAAATGACAGGTTTTCTCTCATTAATACCAACCTATCCCACCTGCATAACATTTACTATCCATTCAAGTAGATAGCAGATAGGATTAATTATATTTGGGTAGGTCCATCACAGGGCTCTTGTTTCTCCACGTGGCATAGACAAAAGATGTCCATAAATTGTAGTCATAGGGTGACATATGTATATTCTATGCCTGATACCATTTTTCTGCAGAAGGTTTTGTATTGTATTAAGTTAATAAGGACCACTTAAATAAAAGAAGGTTTTGAAGTTCAAATCCTTAATTGCCAAAAAAGAGAAATAGAGCCTGAGCAAATGAAAGGAATTGTGTGGAATTGACTACTTCTTGCAACATAAGGATGATCTACTACTCCATTGTGCTGCTGACCTTGCCTCAATTCTTTTTTTTTTTTATACATTTGGAGAGGGGGAGTTTCAAACCCAAGACCTCCATTTTGGAGGCTGAGCGTTTTTATACTAATCAGATCACAGGCCTTTGGCAACCTTACCCCATTTTTAACTTTCCACCGGAGTTAAAAATGGCATCTGCAATATGCATGAACTTTCCACCAAAGTTCTGTGATTTGGGATAAACTATTGCAACTTGCTCAAAACCAGATTTGTTTGTTCTCCAACAAGGCAGTAAAGGGAATGAAAATGAGCATCAACAACATAGGTGCCAACTTGGACATCTAGGTTAAATTAAAGGAGATTAAAAAAACAAAGTGTGTTGCCTAGGAATATGGTGCTTCTGCAACCAATGCATCCTTGTCAAATTGGAAAGGGAAAAGGATAGAACACAAATACAAAAACCTAGTATTCTCAAATGAGTAGGATGTTGGGAAACAAGTGGTGAATTATTTACAACTTATAAGGAGAAAGGTGACGGGGGAAAAGATGCTGATGCTGAGATGACAAAAAGAATTGCGGGAGAAATTATAGTTGTGGTGATTCCGAACAAAACCCTTTTCAAAAAGGAATGCCATTTATTTGAATATCACAAATTTTCATTGACATTTATATTTAACATGAACCAGCTTTCACACCTTTACACTCATCACCACCCAGTAAATTGCCAACTAAGACCCTGAAGCAGTACCAGGAGCTTAATTCCTAGTATTACCAAGGGGGACCAGGAAGAAACAGCAAAATAGGGGTAATCTTGGTAACAGATGTCTCTATAACTTGTATCTGTGGTTTTCTCTACTCATACCCATGACTTCCATATTCTTCCCTCCAAAGAAATAACAATGATGGAAACATCATCATGGTAACGCCGTCGATCCCCGTGTGGTATTTCAAGTAATTGATGGAAGTCCATACCTGAAATTAACCAAACCCAAATTCACTTATTTTTTTGATTTCAGAAGTCAGAAGTTAGTTAAAATGTTTCTATTCCATAAAAAAGCCTATTCCTTATTGAAATTTGAAACATACCAGCTTTCTTTGCAGCACGGAATAGCACTTCCTCAACCAGATGTTGTGCCGGGTCTCCTTCCGGTTGCAATGTGATGAATTGTTCAACTTCAGAAACAGCTTCTTCATTTGTCATGTATTGATAGAGTCCATCTGAAGACAATATCAAAAATCTGTCTTTTGGACCTAAGCTATGGTGGTATAGAGATGGGACACAATTGATATAAGGTGAGGTCCCTACATAGTCTATTCTGAACGTCTCCAAAAGTGCATTGTTCCATTTTGGCTGCAGACACCAAGAAAAATCAGCTGTAAGAATGCCAGAAAAACGTCTCATTAAAACAATAAATTTAGGCAGAATTGATTTCTGCAGGACCAAACGCAAACATAAAACCACCAATTTACCAAATGGTTCCACTATCAATCTATTCTGACAGATTTCTGCTAGGAACACGTGACGCTCCTATCAGACACATGCTTACAAACCTCATCTGTTTGAGGGGCATAAAGCAGTGCACATTGTTGTCTTTGTAATAGTTATACAGAAACAATGTCATTTGGCTGATGAGCAGATTCGACTATCCATGTCTCAAAGGTTCTATCATTTAGAAGTTTGCACACAAACAGTTCATGCCAACAGCAACATCACTCATTGCTTTCTTCCTCTTTACACGAAATTAATTTCCAAGGTATCATTCTAGTAGTTGGTGCATCTCTTTGGAAAAATTAAGTGCTCTATTAAGCTAATGATATGAGATCAAGGTAATCAATGGTACTGGAAATGTATATCATTACCATTGTGAGTGAATGTGCATTATTTTGTATATATGTCTATGTCTCAGAATTCTCGTTCCCAACCATCATCTATCCATGTTCCAGGATTTACTTTTTCAAGCACCAGTAAAGGATGCCGAAAGATTTATCAATGTTCAAGTTGCAAGCATGAAAGAAAGCTGAAATCTAGGAAGCTAAGAATGTTCAGGTACCTTCTTGAGAAACCCAGCACCAAAAGCTCGAGTGACCTTCAAACCCTTCACACGATCGTTCATCACAGCACAACCATCATCTGGATGTTCATTCTTTATTCTCTGGACCTCCTGCAATGCAACCCAACATTGATCCATCAAAACAAAAAGGCAAGAGAGAAATCTAATCAAAACATTCAATCGACCAGAACAATCTCCTTTTAAAAACAACACTTCAAAGAGTGTTTTGTACCTCGTCTACATCAGTGCTATGATCCAAGCTAAGCTGAAAAGCAGTCAGATTCGGGCATGTGCTGGGCCTATCGCCGTCGGACGCTTCCAGATCATGCGTTGTTTCTTCAGTGATCCTCTCCAAGTCATCCCGAGTCCTGCCAATCCAGTAATCGGGCTCAGCCTTCTGAGCCAACACGGCTCGACTATCACCCACATTCATCACATACACATCCTCACCTTTCATTAGCATTACCAGCACACACGAACCCATCAACGCCAACTCCGGATTTTCCGCAACCATGTTGTCGGCAATCTCCAAATAGGTCTCCTCTGTCTTCGTCAGAGCTTGCGAAAGCGCTTTCAATACATCTGCGTGATTGATCGTTTGCGACCCATCCGACGCAGATTTATAACTACTCTTCTGTAACTGTTCCTTCAATCTCCGGTCGAGCTCCACTCTCTCCCGGTCCCACTCACACTTCCACCACCACCTCCTCTGATTCTCCTCCCATTTCTTTTTGCTCCTCGCAGAACTTTTCTTTCCCCTCTTTCGCTTGCCGTCATCCCCACTGGCACACGGGAAATTCTCCGGCTCCTCAATTACGCCCCGGGCACAAGCATCACCCGCCGTCCGATTCCTCAAGGAATATTCCATTTCCGAACTGGAATTGCACTCGGAATTGGAAGTCTGTGATTGAACAGGGGAGGAAGTGGCAGGGGCAGAAGTGATTGTGCTCGTCGCAGATCCAAATCCGTCGTCCCACAATAAACCCTTGAGCTCCTTGTGAACGGCAGAGTATAAATTCGATAGCAAGTAATCGGGCGCGTCGGGGCCGTTGAATCCATCGTAAATCCCAACGAATACCCAGCCGCGCTCCTCCGAAACGACGACGTGGACCCGATCTTCCCCTGCTTTTCCTTGAGCCCAATGAAGATTCTGACTTTCGAAGTAGTCGTCGTCTTCTAAGCTACCTTCGCTGCTGAAATTCACGCTACTCACCGTCAAATTCTCATTGTGATGCTTCTCCGGCCCTACAAACCAATCAGGCTCTTTCACGACGCCGCCTTTGATCGGAGCAACCATCGAGTTTTGCTGCCCCCGAGACATGGCCTTCGATATTGCTCGCTGAAGGACACGAATCAGCTTCCCCTTTCTCGATCTAGGTCTGAAAGCGAAACCCCCATGGGAGAAGCTCCTTTGGAACTGATCAGAGTAACCCTTTTCGATTGGACCGGAGTACAGCCCGGGATCAACCGGGCCGGACATGAAGCTCCGCTCAATCGGGCCCGATAGGAATCCTCTTTCGAGGGGGCCAGAAACTGGAACTCCGTACAAGCTACCAGAAATCGGGCCCGAATTCATCAGATTCTTCGGGATTGGTTGGAGAGGAATCGATGCGAACGAGGTGGAACTCTCGAACGTCACCGCTCGCTCGATACCGAGGTATGAATAGTCGTCGACGATAGCCGTGGACAGAGGAGTCCACGTGTTGGCGCTCACTGAAGCGCCGGAGATAGTTTTAAAGGTAGTTGTCTCTTCGGAGTGCACCTTGGAGGAAGAGAGTCGTGTCGGGTCAGGTCTTACGTAGCAGAAGGAGTGGCCCTCTGGACCCGAGAGTAGAACAGGTATCTCCTGCCTCCGGCGAGCCTCTTCGCCGCCGGTGAAGCAGACTGTTATCTTTCCCAAGCCGTTCCCCATAGCCAAAAAGAATGAAAAAATTGGAGTCTTTTTTCTGTTGGAGCAACCCAAAAATATATCTCTGTGACTATTATCTCATGGCGGATTCCTTATCTAAGAGAAAGCCAAAGGGAAGCTGAGAATGAGAAGAAGAGAAAAGAAGAAGTGGTTGAAGACAGAAGCGTTGACTTTTGAACTAGAGCATTTGAAAAGATAGCAGAATTAGGAAAGGAAAAAAAATCTTTTTTTCCGTTTGTTTTTATTTATATTTTAAATGTTTTTGTGTTGGGTGAGGCGTTGACTAAGGGGTACGGTTTAAATAAACTCATGGGTTTAGGTCTAGATGAGTAGATTAAGCCTACGAGCCCTACTTGTCACTTGAGAGCGTGGACCAAACTCTTTTTTATAAGTGTGCAAGATTAAGGCGGTTCTGGTTCACGCCCACAAATAGCGCGTTGCAGTTAGTGTAGGTGTCATTTATTCTGGTGGCCGTCGAAAAAGTCAAAGAGCAAAGCCCAATGAACATGACTTGGGTAGGTGTGCCGTAATCGCCGTTGGATCAGGCAGAGGAGATTTCATTAGAGCAACGGTTGACTGACACGTGTCCGATGTTATTCCCTCCCGTGTCATTCATTTGTCAACTCTCCGGAAGCAGCTCGGCTTGACTTTCCTTTTTTGTTTTTCAGTTATATTTATATAAATAATAATAATAATAATAATAAAAGATTTTGGTTGCGTTTGTAAGGGGGAGTTTTTAATTGTTTAATAAATATAGTAAGGTCGGGGTGGTTGCAGGTTACAAAATATTCATATTTTACATTTATTATTGCGTTCCACTTCTCTTTTAAATTTTCTCATTTTTATCAATTATTTTATCTGTAGAAATGTTATTATAGACCTTTGCATCACATACTATCCACTTAACATAATTTAAGTTATAAGATTTAAATTTTAAAATTTAAATTTTAAATCAAATTATATCATATAGATGATGTGTAGCGTAAATATCAATTATTCTTTTACCTGATTTTTTTAAAAATAAATAATATTATAAATTTATTATTTAAAATTGTTTTTAGATACAACTCACATTTATACAAAAACCTATAAAACTTTCATCTCATCTCTATGTTTTTCAAAGACTTCCATCTTTTCTCTAACTTCAGCCAGAAGGCTCTGGTTTCATATGTTTCTTACGCGTTGGAATGGACCTTATTGTTTTTTCTTCCTTGACAGCTCTATATCCAAGTTTATTTCAAGCCCTATCTTATTCCTTGTGATCACACGTGCTAGGAAGGAGATAAAAAAAAAAAAAAAAAAGCCAAAATATATCTGAAATATCAGTTCTATTATATGCAGTCCATTTTGCATACTCTTGTGCATTGGCGGAATTTAATATTTATTTTATATTAAAAAAATTTATGTGCAATCATTTTTCATATTCTTTGTATACTTTACTGATATGATTAGCTGTTTTATTTTTTTTAATATAAAATAAATGGTGAGTTCCAGCACATTTATGAAGTACATAAAAAATATGTAAAAGTTACGATATATAACTGAATTGATTGAAATATAAGGTATGTCAAAGTTTATTCTCCTATAATTATATGCTGTTTTTGCCTCACTGTGGGTTGTTGCCGCGTGGCAGTTAAGTCACCTAGAAGTATCACGAGACAAAAGTAAATGGTTTTAGTTACAACATCGCTTCCAACAACACCCAAAGAAAATGGTAGACGTGTCGAGACTTCCTTAAATTTTTATCCAAAATTGAGTTCTTCAAGTTTCAAGTAAAGATAGTCATATAAAATAGCCTTGCAGTACTTATTGAACATTTAATAATGTGTGAAAAATATTCCCAAGCAGAAGTATATAATGTATAGTCACTTCATATATTTATTTCTCTTTATATTTGATGGATGGTGCTACTTTGCCACCTAAGTTTGCTCACTTGGTGTGCGTCTTTGGTGTAAATTATACTCTTTTTAAAAATAAAAATAAAAATTTTAAACATCTTTTATTAACCATTAAGTAAAAAAATAATTAAAAATAAAATAAAATACATGAATTATTAAATTGAAGGAACAAACTTAGACGGCAAACTTTTATTTTACATAAATAAACTAACATATCCGAGGGATTTATTATTATAATAATAATAATAATAATATCTCGAATTCAAAGCAAACATCATTCAATGTTGCAAGTGGAGAAACCTTCCTAAGCCACCATCTCCACGATCCCTTTGCTTGCCCCCACCCACTCTTTCTATCCGTTGTCTTCTTCTTTTAACAGCTACTCAACCTTGCATGATTAATTATAATAATCTAAACTACTATCATGAGTTGTACACTAACTCACTTGATTTATTAATTTATATAACTTCATCATTTTTACATAATCACTCAACATTTAAAACAGAATTCTAAAAAAATTATAATATATATATATAAACGCTACTCTTCTATAGCTCCAATTGAGTTTTTTTTTTCTTTTACTTAATGATTAAGTAAGTATTTTTAAATAATATTGTGAATTTTTTTTTAAATATTAAAAATATTATAAAAAAATGAATTAGCAGAACCAACAGTGACTGTAAAGCCACCTATATAAATATATATATGTATATTATAGCTTAATTAAGTCGGTTGAGCTATACGTTGCATGTGATCGTTATCGCCTCTCAAAGATATAATGATAAAAGGTAGGTTGGTAGAAAAATGAATTTTACACGACAAGTCTCTAATAATAAGTAAACATGACATTAATAGATGTGTTCCGTCACAAAAAGATGTTCAAAAATTAAATCTTTAAATTAACGTAATTTCATATGATATATTAAATCTATAAATTAACGTGACTTCTTGTGATATTCTTAATTTACTATTTAAAAATTATACGACTTAATATTTTTGTTAGTAAACGCAAGCCTGATTACATATATAAACAGAAGATTTCAAAATCTTGGGCGAAATCATGAGTGATTAAATTATTATATAGATTAAATATTGGATATATTTAAATAATTGAATCAAGCCAAGAGACTTCCATAGTGCATGTGTGCTTTGAATATATAGTGGCCATCACATTCATAATTTTTCTTTAGAAACGTCATTGCCATAGCTTTCATAACAATTTTTTTTATTATTATTACTTTAATTAAGTAGCTTTTCTAACACTAATTATAGATGAAACATCGTGGCTCGATGCATTGACTCTCATCAACTTGAACACAGAATAATATTGTCTGTCTTCTTTTTTTATCAGATGCTCAACCTTACATAGTAATATAATGTAGTATACTATTTATCGATTAGACATTACTTAAAAAGTCTTCTTTTTTTTTTTTTTAAGCAATCACAAAAAAAATTTTATAAAAATAAATTTACAAGTTGATATGATTTTATTTGATACGTTAGATCTATTTTATTACAAAAATAAATTTATAATTTAATATACTATATCAAGCAGCATCAATTTGCGATTGAAACATTAAATGATGAAGACACACGACATTATTTTTAGCAGTACAAGAACTTCTTTAATAACATAAGAACAGAAGAAATGTGAATCTTGGTCTTGTAAAATCACTGTACTTGCAACATCAATTAATAAAAAAAAAAAATCATATTTTTAGTTTTTTATAATTAATGAGATCTCATAATATACGAACTATTAACATGTAAATAATTAATTTCTTTCTTTTCTTTCATGATGGGAGATAATGTAAAGAAACCCAAGAAACTTGAATGGCACGTATCTTGAGCTAAAGGATTTGCACACCCAACCAAATTCATCTTTTGAAGCACAAGTTGAATGATATTTTTTAATCGCTTCTAGAAGAAATTAAGATAATGATTCACTGCCTTGACCCATCAACATGATCAAGGGAATGAAAAGATTAATATTGCTTGGGATCCCCCTAAAATATATTGACTTTGATATAATAATTTGATATATCATAAGCTGTAAGAGTAGGTGCTTTCACCTTTTCAAAGCAATAAATCTTGATCTGCAAGTAAAAGAAAAAAAAAAGAAGAAATTAAGTCAAATTAACAAGAAATGTTTTAAGAGAAATACTCATATATAAATATATATATATATATATGTTTACATAGTAAGATAGAATGTCAAAAATAATAAATCATATTTTAATTAGATGGAATAATACGATGCGTAGAATTTTTGGCATTTTAAACTGTGAGATCAAGACAATGGCCGCCATGAAGCAAACACAATCCAGATAGCTTGACTCAAAATAGGAATTTCTTAGCCGCCAGGGTCACTGTCATTGGCCATGCCATCACCAAAACCACCATATATTACCACTTCCCAATGGCTCATAGAAACCAAAAGTTGTCGGAAACCACCAACTCTACGTACCATTTTTTGCCATATATGCACATCTTCGACCTTCCCACATTGCCAAACTTTGTCAACAAAGCTTGGTGTGAATTCACAAACATCTCGTTGATTATGTTCGATGCCATTTTGAATGTGCTGTGTAACGTTGAAGAGCTCTCTTGGCCAAATAAGAAAATTATTATCGAGATATTATGGCCCTATTTGGATTAAGAAGTGATCTTAATTCATCTCATCTCATCATTATAATTTTTTTAAATTTTATACAAAATATAATAAATAATTTGACTTTTTTAAATCTCAAAATAATAATAATATTAAAAAATAATATTTTAATAGTATTTTATTCAACTTATCTCAAATCAATTCATCTCAACTCAATTGCCATGCGTCGGACTTGGAACCATAGAGTTTATCGCATGATGTTATTTTTCGATTGAATTTTGTCATTTCTAATCAAACAAATTAATACATATGGTATATCTTGAGTGACTTTGTATTTAAATGGTTGGGATATTAAGATATTTAAATTGTAACATGTGAGATTAATTTAAAATAAATAGTTTTGCATTTTTGTATTTATGTAATATGGTAAAACTTGCATCTTGACTAGATCTCGATCTCATATCCAATGCTTTCATCACTGTGCTGAAAAATGCATGGATTTGCGTCAAAGTTTGGACTTATCAAAATTCTGAACCAACATCTACGTAGTCAATATGCTTTTGTTGTCATTTGGCTTGCATGATTTCATACATGCAAAAGGTCAAATGATAATTTTCTTTTTCTTTTTCTTTTTTGTTGCAAAAAATGTGATCATCTCCACTGTTTAATATCCGGGTTTAAGGGAAGTCATGAGAACGCCATCTTTGTGTTATTTATAGTTCAAAGTTTGAATGAGTCTCTATCTCTCTTTTTTCAACGGGGTAATAATACCTTTTCTTAATTTGCTCAAATTCGCCAACTTTAGAGCCAATTCTCACTTGCAATGTTTTTCATTTTTAATCAAATTCAACTGAATTTATGAGATTGACAATTCCATTTCAAACCAAGACTTCGGCCTCGTTTGTTTTCAGAGATGAGATGAGTTGAGATTAAATTTAAAAAGTTAAATAAAGTATTGTTAGAATATATTTTTTAATATTATATTTGTTTTAGGATTTGAAAAAGTTAGATTGTTTATTTTATTTTGTATGAGAATTTAAAAAAATTGTAATAATGAGATAGAAGATTTAAAATTTTTAAAGTTTTGGGTTTCCGTCACGAAAACAAATAAGGCGTTTGAGTTTTAAAAACTGAAATGACAAATGGGTTGCCGAGAAATATTGTTTTTCATTCTTAATTTTATCATTCCTGATCGTAATGATTAATGTGACACATTTTAAGTGATTTTTCATCTAACAATTTGACATATAAAACTGCTTAAAATGTATCGTATTACAAGTAAATATGACTCAAGATGATATAAAACAAATAAAAAAGAGTAGCATTACTCGATACGGGACTTGAACGCGCAACCTACATTTATTGACCAACAGCATGATAATGCAGGTTGTTGCTGGATTGCACCATGAGTTGGTCATGCGCGTCTCATCCACTCAGCTGCAATTTTTTCCTTGAGTCACTTCTACGTTTAGATTGTCAAATTTTTTGTTGCACATCTGAACATTCTAAGATCTGAACATTTGAACATATTTCGTTGAAATGAGAAATGTTTTAAGATATGTAATGCCACAAACTGACGTGATTTGATATGGTATGTTAGATTGTAAAATTATTTTTATTGTAAAGTAAATCTAACGTACGATCATATAAAGTTATGTCAGCTTATGAGTTTATTTTTATAGAATGATTTTGTGGTTGCAACATGCCCTTTGCTTTCAAAATTTAAATCAAACTTAAAAAAACTGATTTGATCATCAAGATTAGTAAGTTTTACCTAACAAAGTGAATGGAAGTAACGAGAAAAGGGCAAAGAGTAGTTTGATGGACCTAAAGAGAAGCAAGCTAAAAGCAGGAGGACCAATTCACATGCATCTGGGCTGCTTTCCCTCTTTGTCTCTTGCGTGATCTGACCAAGAAAACAAACAAAAGGAACATAAAGTCAAATGTAATTATAGATGAAAGTGATGATTAAGGAAAAAAAGTCAGCAATTAATAGGATAATGAGAAAAAGACTTTTATCTTATGTTAAACTAAATCGAAAGCAACCTTGGGAGAGAATTTTCCTGATAGTGATCGTTGAGATGTGAACCAATAGCCATGCAAGGGCTATAGCACCAAAGGCCCACACGAAACATATATGGTGTGTGTGAGATATATATTATATGCATGTCTATACCCATGTCTATCTTTTCATGGGCTGTATATAATAAGCAAATGGGCTCAACATTCAGGTGCACATCCCAGATTCCCAAGTCGGGCACTGCTAGGTACAGTCCAAGTTGGGAGGCCTGCGCGCGGACGAATGGGCTTTTGGTCATTTACTCCTCAAATTGGTTTGAAATGTCAAAAAGGTCCTTCACATATTTTGCTCCAGCAATTCTTCTTCCCTCCAACGATTTCTCTCCGATGGCTCTCTCTCTCACCCTCCAACTCTTTCTTCTCTCATCCATCTCATCTCCACCTCCTCTGCATCTTCTTCCTCTTTTCCTACTACAAAAGAAATTAAAGCTAGTAATAGACTACTGGACAAAGAATTTAACCGAAAAATTATAGACTTTGAGCTGGCTAAACTTTTTCGACATGACATCACGATTGGGTATGGATTCATGGAATCGTATGGAACCCTTCACAAATTTTTACAAACAAGTAGAGTGCAGATTTCTCATTTACTCATTTGTGACTCATGTAAAGCATTTGTGGCTCAACTAAAAGAAAGAGAATGAAAAAAACTTGACCTGAGATGTACAATGTAGTCCCTGAATGTATAGCAAGTTTTTCAACGAAAAATTAAAGACTTTTGGTTGTAGCCACTCATGATCAACAAGATGAGCAGGATTTGTGTTTTACTGAGAAAAAAAGTTTTAACGAAAACATAATCGGCATAGCATGCAGTTACCATGGCAGTTGCGCGTGGTGGATTTCGACTTCTCACATAGAGAGAGATTTGAGAGAGTTTGAAGGAAGGTTTTTCTCTTTGTGCGAAGGAAGGTTTTTCTCTCTTAAGGAAGAAGGAGACTGATGAAACACTGCGTTTTAACGAAACACTGCGTTTCATTTAGGCCTGCAAAGTAGTCCTCCATCTGTGGACTGCAATAAGAATTATTCAGAATTAAAATGTTGCTTCCACCAATCGTTGCCACCACTACTAGAACATCGCTAGCAGTTCGACACAACCAGTTCGTCATCCTACGCATGAGTGGGCTACGTGGCAAAAAAACATTGGAGGCCGTTTTCATCCCTTTAGTAGTTTGACCGATTAGAAGATTCTCTCATTTTTAAAAATTGGATAAATCTACTTATCCCAAAGAAAAAAAGGATAAATTTAGAATTTATATTAAAAAAGTAATTTTTTAATAATAAATCTTACATTTTTTAAAAGAAATACGCAAGATTTGTATACCTTAAAACTGTATCTAAGATTACTCTTTAACTTATGGCTTGAAAATCAAAAGAAACATCACCGATTTTAATGTTGATTTTTTTTTCTTATTTTTCAAGTTATCAAATTCTAAATCTATTGCTCTTGGTCCACCAATTCATTACATCTTTTTAAGGGTGTGCATTAGGATATGGATTCGAATATTTAGATCCGGATCTGTGCACGAATTTTAAAAATTGGACAAATACCCGCTCAAGTAAAACTGGTTACAATCCAAACAAGTATTCAGTTTTAAAACCGGATATCCAAATTGTAACCGTTATCCAATTTTAACTCTAATTTTTTTACATGCAAAAAGACATTGTTTTGAATCAAAAATTATGTTTTTTAAAAAAACACCTAGTTACGAATAACTGGGTTCAATCGAGACGGATAACTATCTGAATTTTCGAGTTCCGGACCGAAGAATAAAAAAGGATCGTGATGCACACCCTTAGATATTTCATTCATCTGCATCTTCACCCCCACCTTTGTCCCCCTTCCACCATCGGCTGTCTCCACCGTCCATCCTATGGGTAGCCACATGCTCTGTAAAAATACTTTGGTTTACAGCCCTTTTTTATATGAATGACTTCTAAATGGTAGCGAGTTGGCTTACTGATCCTGTTATGTCACAGTCGCACACGCAATTAGGAGTCTCACCCTCACATTTTGATTACCATGTTAGTTACACACGTCGTTGCTTATGCTCATAGATAGCACACACTGCTGCGTTCTTTTGCCAAGAGTTTCATGAATTCTCTTTATCAAGAGATACCTCTATATATATGCTCTATTATCAAAACAAAGAAACGAGGGACGAATTTCTCAACGACTGCCTCAACTACTAACAATTCCAATGCACGTCTTTAATGTTGATGAATTATTATGCGGTCGAGAAAACCACCTTCACAGTAGCGGCCTTTTGTGATGTCTCGATAAGTGATAAAGATTATATGAGATCTCTTGGAAAGAGTAAGTTCTTATTTTTTATAATATTTTAATAAGACTTCAATTGTAATATTAATTAATGCTTTTGGAGTATAGATCATGTGATTTTGACTTTACATTGAAGTGTTACAAATGGTATTAAAATCTATTCCAACAAAAAAATGTAGGACTTGAGCCATGCCACTTACGACAAATTGACCCAATGAGGATGTCAAGAATATAATGAGGGGAGATTGTGATACTCTATTTTTTATAAATGATAAGAGTATGTGCTGTATGACTATGAGATCTCACATTGTTTGTAAATGAAAAGTTTTTGCTTTTTATAATGTTTCAATGGGACTCTAATTCTATCATTGACTAGTTATTTTAAAATATAGACCATATGATTTGGACTTTTTTTGATAACCTGACAAATTCATTCATAATCAATAAATATTACATAACTGCATGATCAAACCACAAAACATGACTAGCAAAATCTGGGACATTTCCCCACCACATTTGAATATCCATCACATTCCATGCATATCTAGCCAAAGTATGAGCCACTCCATTACACGTTCGGTTTACATGCTCAAATCTCACTACCTGGAATGAACTCAATAGATTTTTCACTTCCCTAATCAAGTTACCATCAGCTAAAAAAGACTCTCGTTCACCCTGCAATTTATTAATCAACAACAAGCAATCAGACTCAACTATGAGGTTAGGAATACCCAAAGGAAGACAGAGTTGCAACCCCCTGAAAATTGCAAGTAACTCAATAGTAGTTGGGCCATTTACGGCACTTTCAGAGGCAGTAGCTGCCATCACCACGCAGCCATGACTATCACGTAATACCATTCCAATCCCAACCTTTTGTAGTTTCGAGAATATCGCCCCATCGACATTAAGCTTCAAGAAACCAGTATGAGGGAGTTGCCATCTGCATAGCTGCTTCACGGCTTCAGCATTCAAAGTCTGTACATCTAAGAAAGATTTATACAAAGAGATTGCCATATTAGCAGCTTCATCAGGGGTAATGAGTGTATTTTCCATCTGCAATTTATTTATCCGATACCACATGCCCTAGCATACTACAAACAGCATAGTCAAGTCAGCCTCACTACCAACCCGCAGCACATGTTGCACATTATTCATGAAACTCCTTGTTGGTTGAAACCTCACCCCTATAGGACCCAACCTCTGCCATAAACTTTTTATCTGAGGCAGAACAATAACGCACGACCAACATCTTCTTCTATAGCATCACAAAAACAACATCCTCCTTCCACCCCAACATGCCTATATCTCAAATTTGTAGTTATAGGCAAAATGTTCCTGCAAGCTTTCCAAGCAAAAGATTTTATTTTCCGCGACACCTTCATCTTCCAAAGCTTCTTCCATAGTTGCATATTGTGCACCCATCTGGAGGACTCAGCCATGTCCCTTAATGTTAAAGCTTGAATCATCTTATAAGCGCTTTTGATAGTAAAACAGCCACTAACTTCTTCTGACCAGAGCCATTTATCTCTATAAGGTAGAAAATGCAATCTAATTTTTAGAATCTCCTCAGCTACTATTGGATCAAAGAGAGCTCTAATATCAACAACTTTCCACATTCTTGTGTCTTGACAAATAAGACTATCAACAGTTGCATTCTCTTGAGAAGCAGGAAACTCAAGTGCAGCGTACCTCCTTAAGCATGGATGGCCTAGAACCCAATGGTCATTCCAAATAGAGATTGATGAGCCATTCCCTACCCTCCATCGACATCTGTCTATTAGCCATTTTCTTGCTTCAATGATCCCCCTCCATGCATCCATGCATAAGATGGATGCAAACCCACATTTGCTTGAAAGAAAGTTCCATGAGGAAAATATTTAGCTCATAAGATGGATGCAAACCCACTTTTGCTTGAAAGAAAGTTCTATGAGGAAAATATTTAGCTTTATAAATCTGTTACAACAAAAACCCTTCATTTTGGAGAATTCGCCATCCTTGCTTAACCAATAATGCCATATTAAAGAAGTGTATACTCTTAAATCCCATGCCTCCTTTGACTTTGGATAAGCATAAGTTTTGGTGGGGGCAGAAGTGGAGTGAACAGAAAATGAATTATTGTAACTTTATTAAATTTTTATATAAAATATAATAAACAATTCAACTATTTCAAATCTTAAAACAAAAATAATATTAAAAAAATAATATTTTATTTAAATTTCAATTCAACTGTGACCTACAAACTCATTAGGATGAAAAACAAAAGCAAGATTCTTCACTACTTCTATCAATCTCCTAATCTCCTTGAAAGAGATCAAGGAAGATCTTATCATCCGCTTAATCTGGCTTTTACCGATCAACTTTCTCCAACTTTTGGTACCAAGGACTCAAAGAGGGTTTCAATTTTCAAAGCTACTGGGTCCCGGACCCACGCTTGCTCTGGTGAAATCTAAACAAACGGACAGACAACCCAACGAGGTGGCATGCATCTGATCCGAGTACCCAAAGTCAAAACAGTAGATCTGACCGTACACTGTCTTATGGGTGTGACAATCCAATTAACATCGTGCACGGAAAGAACAGCGGCTTTCGAACTTGTTCTGGATCATGACCGTCCATTTGTGGGGCCACAGGAGGAGCATGCCATCTGTTACCCATTTTCTCTTCACTAATTACTTTACCCTACCATCGATTAGTTAATTAATTAAAAAAAATTAGCATAGCAAATTGCCATAGCCCATCATCGTCCAAAGGGCATCCATGATCATTTTGACAAAAGTGCCCACCACTTCTTGTGATATTGACCAGACTCGTAGAGTTCAAGCCAAGTGGTTCGTGACAGCAACTGAGACATGGATTAATGCAGTGCGACAGCCTCGAAACTGCAGGCTGTGTTTGGTCGTTGATAACTTCAATCTCTCATAAAACTCGAAACCCATTATCTTTTCTCTCTCTTTCCCACAGACAAAGAGGAAATCGAATTGAATCGTGCCAAAGTGATAATGTATTTTTGTGAGAAACGAATTAAAACTACTATGGCAAAGGATGGAGCTTTATCATAACTTTCTTCACTCTTCCGAGAAAACTGCAGAATTTCCTGCATCTCGGGTCAAACGCGTTGAAACCCCATCCCTGTTAAGACTGCTTTTATGGGGTTGAACACTTATTTCTCACCGGTTACGACCTTTTTTATCGGGTACTGCATAAAAGTAGATCACAAAAGGAGCGGAGAAATGCAAATTAGCAGTCAAAAGTCCAGACTGCAAAAAGAAAATTTGCAATAACAGAGCTAAAGTTTATCTGGGTACAACAGAATGAACAACAAACAAAGCTTCATATATCCCGGAAAGTTGAAAGAAAATTGCTGCTTTTTTTTTTTTTTTTTTTTTTATATATATATGTTATTCAAACATTAACACAATTGACATTCAATAAGGAAAAATTGAAAAGAAAAGAGGGGGGGCTGCTTATGCATATCCCAATTTGCCAATTCAATTCACCGTGTAAAAAAATCAATAATTATGAGGAAAAATAATTAATCTCATACAACTACATTCAATGCTATACAACACAGAGCAAGTAGCAAGCTCCGTAGGTCACCACCATTACCGGTGGCTGCTCCTGATGTGATATCTTCACGGAAACCTGGTGGAGACGACAGATGTGAGGGCGGGTTATTCAGTCCCGGAGAGTTCTCTGGCGAGAGAGTGCTATCGGGCGGTTGAGCACCGTACATTACGGCGCTTCCAGGCTTGGCATTCCCTATAGGACCTTTACCAAAGATCTCCCTCGGCAATAGCACTTCAGAGACACCGAAGATAGCCACAGGGTTCTGATCGAATACGGTCTGAGTCACCGAAGCCTGAACGATTCCAGTATCGATCGCGACAGACCCATTAATCCTAGAAATGTTTAGGGTGAAGCTCCCGGCCCCCGTGGCCTCTGTGGCCAATGTGGGTTGGACCGGGTTCACAATTGACTCCAGAGAACCCAATGGATAGTAGGAGTGAAGCACGTGGAACTTCAAGACCACCGCTTTCTTATCTGCAGGGAGAGACTGAAGCCTCACGGTGGCTGGAAGATCGGCGAAAGCGGTGTCGACAGGGACGAAGAGCGTTATCCCAGCCCCGCCCTCGTCGGCCTCGAACTCCTCCACCACGCCAGAGGCCGACAGCATCGATGCCGCGACGTTGAAGTTGTGGCCGTCGATCAAGGCCTTGGTGATGTTCAGCCCCAGGGTCGGGTGGGTCTCGGAGGCCATGAGATCGAAGTTGGAGGGGACGAGGAGGGAATTGACGGCCAAGATGGTGACATTATAGGGAAGAGTTTTGACGAGGGAGAGAACGGTGGCGTTTGAAGGGGAGTAAGGCTCCGGGGAGTGGATCGAGACAACGCCGCTGGTAGGGTTGCGGGTGATGTTGACGGAGCCGTAGTTGCTGGTAGCGCGGCCGGTGGTCTGGAAGAGAGTGGTGACGAGGACGCCGGAGGGAGGAATCTTCTGGAGGTCAGACCAGGAGAAGTACTGCAGAAGGACATTGTAGCGAAGGACGTCGGCGAGGGAGGTGGAAGAGAGACGGCGCGTGAGGACGTCAGACGACGATACGTAAGGGTTGGGGAGGGCGAGAAGAGTTACGGAGGTACGGTGGGAGAGATCGGTGGAGATATTGGTGGAGGAGACGAGGGATGCGAAGGAGGATAGCTCCGGGAAGGAAGAGAGCAGGGTGGTAATGTTCAAAGCGAGGATGGGCAGAGGTGCGTGGGATAGGAGGAGCAGCAAAACGAGCAGAGTTAAAGGGGCGATATGGGGAATGTGGATTAGAACAGCCATTAATTTTTCTAGGGTTCTTCTCTGTAAGTTTAGATTCAATTCCCAGCTAACATCCACCCAGAAACAGCTAGCAGAGAGAGAGAGAGAGAGAGAGACGGGGGATTTACTGAGTGAGTGACTGAGTGGAGTACTGTGAGAGAGAATGATGTTTGATGTTGATGATGGTGATGGTGATGTTTCCGTTTCCCGTTTGCTCTATTTAATTTTATTTTTTCCTTGGTTTTTCTTCGATTTTTGTTGTGTGTGTCCGGTGGATATTCTGCGCTGAAGGTAAGGGGAAGAGATAAAAGAAACTGGAAAGATGAGATTTTGGCCACTTGGTTTCAAAGGGATTGTGAGGTTGAAAAGAATGAATGGTTACCGACCGACCGTGGGACATGACAGTAAAGGTGACGAAGAAGCCAGTTGTTTTAAAGGAGAGAGTAGGCATTATAGTACTGTGAAAATATACATATATCTGCTCAGTAAAAGTCCCCTTGCAATCCAACAACTCCTGTTAATACTCCCACGAGGGTCTTTGCTGTCTGCCTTTCTAACCAAGTACCTACGTAATTACGTAACTTCGAAGTCCTTCAAATGATAAGAAATGCTTTACCCAAATTTGTTCGTAAATTGTATATATGAAATAACCTTATTTGTTTTTAATAAACACTTTTTTAAAATAAGGGACTGATAAATGTAAAATGTATTTTTTTATTTTATATATTTAAAAAAAAATCACTTTAAATTTTTTTAAAAGATAAGAAAAAAAATTAATAAATCTATTTAAAAATACTTTCTTAACAATTAAGTAAAAGAAAAAGGATTTCGTACCTTTTAACGAGATGCATTCTCATGCATCATTTCTCTTAAGAGTCATGCTAGGTTGCCGTCCAACAATGACAGCTCAGCGTACCTAGCACAAACTTGCATTTTTTTAATATATTTTTTAATATATTTAAATGTTTTTTTTTTTAAAAATATATCAATACATTAAAAATTATTTACTTAATTATTAAGTAAAAAAAATTTAAATATATGAGCGATCAAAGTGAGAGGACAAATTAATATTTTCTTTTACCTTAAAATAATTTGGATAAGTTTAGAGTGTAAATCCCATATAAATTTATAAAAAAAAATACAAGACTTATTAGAATAATTTTTTATTTTTTATGTTGGATTTTATTTTATTTAAAGAGGATGCACTTATAATCTAGAAATAAGAACAAGTAGTTAATAAATAATAACTTAATAAGTAGTGCTATGCTTACCTGGTGAGTTATGTTGGTTTCTGGATAAAATACTCTTTAATTAACAGCAACTTTTTGATGGGAACAACTTGCATATGAATGAATCTTACAGCTTGCTAATGCCTCCTGTGCCCAAATAATGCCAAACTTGTCTTCCACTGCCTTGTTTTCATTCTCTTCTTATTATTTTGATACCAAAAAAAAAAAAAGACTCGTGGCTCAGCTGCTTTACCACTCAACCAGGGTATTCCTTTTTTTGTTTTTCATCATATGATTGGTTGGGCGGTCGTAATATTTAACAAACTCCAGAATATGATGTAGTTTTGTTTTTCATTTTTAGAAAATAGGACGAATATGATATGTTTGAAATCATAATTGGGTTACCATCAATGGTGTTAATTCAGTGGTATTTCATGTATTTATTATTATTATTATTATTATTATTATTATAGATAAGAGGTTATATAGACTCACATGGTAGTGGAAAAGGTACAAATTACAACTATTTTATAATTCCGATTTTCATGAATGATATTTTTGTAAAAAATAATATTAGATACAGTTTTAGAATGTGTAAGTCTCGCGCATTTTCTCTAAATAAAAAAAAAGGGCCATCACTAAAAAAAAAAAAAAAAAATTTGTCTTGGATGTACTTTTTTTAAAAGAGTACTTACTTGAACTTTGCACATAGAATTGCAAATATTATTATTTTTTATAAAATAATGATATTCTTATAATTTTGTTTTATAAAATTTCCCCTATTTTTTAAAATTAAATTGCTCCTATTTAAAATAGAATTATAAAATAGTGGTAAAAATGAGTTGTATCTTTATTTTTATTTTATTTTTTATCACTATCCTCACTCTAATTTTCATAAGAAGAATATATCAAAATCAGACTTACGTACATTCTAACTTGCTAAAGATTAATGATTTTGTAAAAAGGTTATGAATTTTTTATTTTTATTTATTAAGCAAATACAAGTGAAAATTTGTGGGCTCTAGGTAGGTTTTAGGAACTAGGGAGGGGAGGCCTAAAGTGGATAAATGGGCCAATAATTTTGATATACGTAACATGAAAAGAAATGGGTTTAGATTTGAGTTTGGCCCCCAGAAGAAAAAGTCAAAGAAAAGTTGGCCCACCCTGGCCAACTTTTTGCTGGGTCCCAAAAATTTGGGTAATGTCAGGTGGTACCTAATTGACAGGCAATTGTGTTTGTATGCTGTACAAAGACTAGAGGTACCAAGACTATGCTTTTTGCAAAGAATCTCAAAGCTTGACATCGTCAAAATGAGATTGACCTTGATTTATTATCTCGTTTAATTATAGAAATATTCTTAATTTATTTTATTTTATTATTTTAATTTTTTTATATAAAATATAATAAATAATTCAATATTTTTAAATTATAAAATAATAATAATATTAAAAAATAATATTTTAATAATATTTTATTCAATTAATCTAAAAATATTTTATCTTATTTTATTTCATCTCGCTATGCAAACGAGGCTAATTCACATCCGGGAATGTGTTGGAAAAACTAAAAGCGTGGGTAACTTTCAAAATGAGCATTCATCTCTTTTGTTTGGTGATCATACCCTATGAGAACCTGGTAATCCCCCCACCCCAAAAAAAACCACCATTTTCGTCTTTTTGAGCTATATGTAAAAAATAACGTCCATCGTTAACCGTACTATATTAGATGTAGTCTTATAGTATACAAATCTAATGCACTCAATCTAAAGAAAAAAAATTATGACCGACTATGTAAAAGTTAAGTTTTTCATGTGGGTCTTAAGTGTGCCTCATTTTTTTTTAAAGAACTATGTAAGATATGTATACTTTAAAACTGTACTAATCATTTTTCTAAAATTGGCATGTCAAATGATTTGTAATGAAAAAGTTTAACAGCATAACACATCAAGATATATTTATTTATAATTTTTTTTTATAAGATTTTTTTAAGGTCAAATATTTTTTAAAATTATAAATCAAATATAAATTTTATCTAAAAACTATCGAATTATCTTTTAGAAGATCATTTCTCATTCTAGTATGTAAGCTAGTTTATCAAGTTTCATATAAAATTTAGATAATTTCATGTCACATTAAACATATAATGCTATAATTGAGAGCACCTTAAATGATTTTTCTTATATTTTTACTTTGAATTCCATGTTAAGAAGTCTAATATTGTATAACAAAAAAATTTTAGGATCCATATTAGTATTATTATTTCTCCTAAACTTAATTTTAATTTAATTTTGATAAGGTCACTTCCTTGAAAACAGATAATATATATAGAAATTATACAAAATTTTGGGATAATAGGAGAAATATGGAGATATGCATATCTAGATATATTGAAATTTTAGAAAATCTTAGAAAGCATAAGAAGATTATAACTTTTTTTGGAGGACCATCTTTTTATATTTATAGAATTATAAATAAAAATGTATAAGGTATTTTAAATTATCGAACAATTTTGGACGGCCATGGCCCTCCTAAGGCTAACAGGGTCTGCCACAAGGTGGGTTTTTGGTGTGCCTAAAATATTTATGGTTTTAAGATTGTATAAATTATTTTTATAAAATTGAGATATTAAATTAATTTTACAATAAATGAAATTTATATTTTTATAAGATTTTTTTTAAATGAATAATTTTCTAAATCATAAATATATATATATATATATATATTAGGTGAATTGCGGTGGAATCACGCAGTCCAAAAGTGCATTTGGATACAAAAGAGTAGGGTTTTCCATCAACCAAAATCAAAGCAAAATAATGGGGGTCTTGGCATTCTGTCGCTTCCCAAAAAGGACAGGTAATCAATCCTTTACCATTGATTTTTGGTGAATAATTATACTGCACTTGAGTTCCATCAAAACCGAAAGAAAGTTGCAATATCTAAGAACTAATTCTGATAATATAAATAATCCGACCAACAAACCTTTCCAAACTAAAGAGGTGCATAAATTCGAAGAGGATAATCCAGGTTACAACCGAAGCCAACTCCACAATCTGGGGATGGAAGCCATTTGAGGCCCACCATCTGCCAAAAAGAAAGAAAAAAAAGAAAAAAAAAAGAAAGAAATGATATGTCATGTGGTTATTCAATATGCACGTATTGTGCTTTCATTTTAAAAAAGTAATTAAATCTAAGACTCAAATAAAAAAAAATTTAATTTTTTATGATTGATCCCACTCTATTTTTAAAAGAGTGTATAACGTTTGCACAACACATAATTATATCTTACATTATTCTTGAAAAAAATAAGATTCATAATTAAAAAAATTAATATTTTCATATGAATCTTATATTTATTCATTTTTTTAAAATGAGGATGCGGCATATACAATCTATAGTTATAAATATCATTTCTAAAATTTACCTAATTGTTCATCCCATTTCGTAGGCTTGCAAATATGCATGAATGAGCTTTTGTTTCCACGTCACTTCATATGATATGAAAATAAATAATTAAAGAAAACATTTATTTACAAGCATATTTATCGATATATGAAATACACCGTTGATATGAAAACCGGCTGCATCAATATGAATTAAAAAAGTATTTGTCATTTAATTTTTTATGATTATAGTAAACCTCACAAAATGATGAATTTACGCATTGGCTTGTAAGTAATATATTAAAAAATAAATTTTTTAAAAAGACTTGTTATTAATCCACAGTCTTGTGTTGATTGAAGGTATGGGTGACAAATCGTGTTTTTGGGTTGTGTTTGTGTTGTGTTAAGTTATAAACATTCGACTATATAAATTAATTTGAACCCACCCCGTTAAACTAAACGTGTCAAATTTATAAACTTTAACCCAATTTATTTAGATAACGGATTGTGTTGTATCACCTGTTTTTATCTGTTTAATAATTAATTGAAAATATGTTAACATGACACAACTCATTTACACTTGTTTGTTTAATGTAAATGACCTCGATTAATATAATTTCACATAAAAGTTAAAATTTCTATTTATTAATAACCACAATATCTTAAGATTATATATCAAATTTTTTTCAAATTTTAATATATATATAAATAAAACTAATATTACAAACCATAATATAACAAATATGAGCATAATTATAAAATTACAATCTTAATAATAAAAACAATAAAAGCATAAGCATACTAAGAAATATCAATATTATAATTTCACAATAATAAAATTTTAATTTTAAAATAAATTCTAAACTAGTCAAAACAGGTTGATTTCGTGTTAAGCAGGTTGACTAGTTTCTAAATCGTATCCTAACAAGTCAACTCATTTTGGCCTGAACTTGTTAACATCAAATTCAAACCTACTAATTTTATATCATATTCGTATTGGATTCATGAATACTATCACCCCTAATTAAAGGTTGACAAAAGGCACAAACCTATTGAAGCTCGCACATCAGTAGCAAGCATAAAAGAGTATTTATCTTTTAAATTTCTTATCATTATAAGGAATCTTGCAAATAGATATATATAAGAAAATGATACATGCCCCTCAATATTATCGTTCAAAGTTACTACTCGGATATGTATTTTTTAATGATTGAAGAAGTAACTATTAATAAAGTTGTAAATTTTTTTCTTAATAGTTAAGAATATTAAAAAAAATGTTTAACAAACAATTCTCAAATACACTAGGGGCCACACACACTGAGCACCCCTATCATTGTCCTATTTATATATAAGAAATGATATTTATTATCTTAGGATGTTCATGCTCCATGCATTTCTTTCAAAAAATGTTGATATATCTAAGACCTACGTGAAAAGTCATGTTTTTAATGGTGGGCCTTATCTTTTTAAAGGAATTATATGAGATTTGCATACGTTAAGACTGTATTTAATATTATTATTTATAAATTAACATGTAAATAGTAGATTAAATAATTTTGTTTAAAAAAAGATTTTTTATGCATGTATAGTGTTATTTATGCTTGTTAAAGGAATTATGACAGGGAGGCGCGGCATAATCAACTGGTGCCACTTATTTTGTGGATGAAGTGCAAGAAGGAATTTTCTTATAGGAATATCATTATCTTAGCTAAAAGTCAATCCATTTATTCCACCTAGCTAGCTTTGTTTGCTCCTCTGCCTGCAACAGATCGTCATACGATTGACATGACATTAAGTATGTATGAACGTGTGATATCTACCAATTATTGCGTGCTCAATCCATCGATTTCAAGATTGGACAAGTCTTATTTACCGCAAGAAAGCAGGTTACATGTAATTAGTTATTTTTTTAATAAAATGATTATTTTTTATTAAAATAAATTTATTTTCTTCGCAAATAATTATTTTTATTGTAAATAATTAATAATATATATTTATTTTTCTTGTAAATTTTTAGTGCATATATATCTTTCATTTATTAAATCATTATTTGTCTAAAAAATTTAAATTTAAACTTAAATAAAAATTTATTTAATTATTTATATTTTATCTTAACATTCATCCTCATATGTTAGTCAAACTCTAACTTAATAAGTAGATTTAATATGTGAAATGCTTAATTAAATTGTGTATATAGTAGAATATACAACTTCGAACTCAAGAATTTAACATCAAATTAAATTAACATTTATCTCAAAAACTTATGATGGTGGCATGAACTACATTTATTTAATTAATTATATTTTGTTTTAAAATGGTTTAACACAACAGCTGAATCAATTAGTAGTTCTTGCAAAGACCCAAAGCAATAGCGAATTTTGTATCTTGGCCCCTTGGGTTATACATTCAATTTCTTAAAGAAGAATATTTTTCTACAGATTAGTTTATTGGTACACCAAACACGATGCGGATATATATATATATATATATATTTATATTTATAAGAATAATACTATTATACCGTCTCATTTTGTTATTTCATTTTGACCGTTCATGTATTTAATTTTTTTTTATTTTTTTCTTTTATTTATTGATCAATGAAGTGATTATTAATGTTGATATTTTTTTTATATTTTTTAAAAATGTTTAAAAATATTAAAAAATATGAATAAGAAAAAAAAATTAAAAATGAAAATTTGGCCCGGCCGCTAGCGGTGGTGGCACCCTAGCATAACTCATATATATATATAATATTAACGAGCATGAAAAGTACATAGGAGTTTTGTACACCTATTAAATTCTACGTTAAGTAACTTGAAATTAATACAACTTATAATTTTTTTAAGCACGAGAACAGCAAATATCTTGACTTCTTTTTATTGAGAACAAAAAATGTGAGGAAATAACCTTTTGGCTAGAAGACCATATATATATATATATATATAAAATTTATTGCCGCATGCATCTGTCAACTCCACAACAGCAGGCATGCTTCTTGCCTAGTCTTCGATCAGTGCTGCCTTTAGTGGGGTCCAAATAACTTATATATATATATATATATATATATATATATTTATATGGAGTTGGATTCAATTTCTTCTTCATGTCGTATTATATAAGGTCAAATTCATTCTCAAGATTATGTATGGTTCGTTTAGGCACTTAGAGTATTTTAAAATTCTGTGAATGATAGTGAGAAGGTTTGAGATAAGATACTTTATTTATTGAGTTTTGAAAAATTAGAGAAGTTAAATAAAATATTCTAAAGCTAAAAAATTGTTTGAATATGATTTTTGTTTTGAAGTTTTAGAAAGTTGTATCGATCTTTGCGTTTTGTTTTGAAATTTATAAATGTTATAATGATTAGATAATGATTTGGTGAAAAAGTTAAAAATTCAAATTAAAAAGTGTTTTGTACTTGAATACTAATGTTTGGAATAAAAATTATGAAAATTAATTTTAAGAAATTTTGAAAATTTCTCGTATCATCTCATTCGGCAAACGTTAACGTACCCTAAGTTCAACTATGATAATATATGCATTATTAATTTATTTTTAACATCAAGTTGAATTAACATAATGGATATATGTATTTGGAATATCAAAGTGGGACAAAGGGTAAGGTGTATTAAAATGAAAAGGCATACTGAAAGCAACTATTATGTACCTTAAACAAATTAAATAGATAAATACGTTATCTTGCATGTCCACTTTTTCATGACTAATTAATCTAGACGTTATTGTCTTCAGGCAATTATATATATATGGCGGAGAAAAATAAATAGATTTATTGATATTCCCAAAGCATATGGACAGTAACTATTATATTTTCCCAGCTTAAAGAATGCTTTATTGAAAGAGATCATCTTTGTCCACTTCCTTTTTCTTTCTTGTTCTCATGATTTTTCCAAGAAATTGACTAATAATCCAGCCTTATCTTCCTACCAAACGGTGAAAGATACGCTCCAATTTCCAAAACCCAATATAAAAACCCCTTAAATTATAATAGATTTCGAAATAAACTATGTTCAAAACACATCGATTTGTAAATAAAGGTCAACAAAATAAGAGAATTGTTGGTATATGATTCACCCACGTGTAGGGTGGATGCCAACTGGCCCCATCCTTCCCTCTCCTGCATTATAAATAGCAGCTCATCTCTTCACTTCAAAACTCATCCTAGAGTAAGAGAGTTCAATTCCCAATTAAATATTTTCTAATCCTTCCTTACTACTCTTAGAAAAAGAAAATGTCTTGTTCATGTGGAGGAAGCTGTGGTTGCGGTTCTGGGTGTGGGTATGTCAGACGGAATCCTTTAGCTATCTGTATATATGTTGCCTTTTCATAAATTTATGATACCTTTCCCGTTTGTTCGTCTGTTCTTTTTAATCATTTTTCTAGAATTTTTAGGAGTTTAATTTCTTTTACTTTCCTTCTGCTATTTCTTTGTTTCTTGAGCTGAGCTTCTTGTTCATCTGTTTTCTCTCGTGCTTTCGCAGCTGCGGCAAGCACGCTGACCAGGGTCAATCGGAGAAGACCACCACCGAGACCATCATTACTGGGGTTGCACCAGTGAAGATGTAAGTACATATATATGTTCAAATTGAATCTTAAAAACTTAAGCTGATCGTGGAAGAGATGGATGAATTATTGAGTTGGGATTCAAATTCAGTTCTATCTTATGCTGATCTTATTCTAAAAGAATAAATAAATTTAATTATTTGAATTATGTTCTAATAAAATTTGGCCATATCTCTGCAGCAACTCTGAGGGGTCGGAGATGAGCTCCGAAGCAGAGAACGGGTGCAAGTGTGGATCGAGCTGCACCTGCGATCCATGCAACTGCTAGTGAGAAAAGGAGCAACAAAGCATAAGAGGCTGTCGGATAATATGTAATAAATAAATAAATGGGGAAGATGAATATGCATGGAATGCATTGTTGGGTCTATGTATTAATGTAATAAGACAGCCGATTATGCAAACCCGTGTTTCCTTCAAGGTGTGGACTGTTTCATGGCCACCAGCTTGTTGTGTATTAAGTTGTGTGTGCTTTCTGCTGCTTTTGTTTTGTGCACTGGAGTTTCAATATATATATGTTTGAATTTCAACAGTTCTATGGAACCAAACTTGTCTTCATTATATTCTTTGTTGGTCCTTCTAGCAGGGGGACATGAGAGAATACCGACTATATGAAACTAAGGATAGGGAAAGAAAACCCCATACATATATATCTCATCCTTTTCTTAGTAGGGTTTATCCCTAAACAAAATACCAATCCAAGCCTCTTTATTAGTGGAGAGGGCATCCTGACTGGTTAACACGTAAGGTGGACCT